>JAYMFT010273801.1:0-10588 GCA_038088735.1 Panulirus argus
GGGATTTTGTTTCTTTTTCCCCTTAGTTATATATATATATATATATATATATATATATATATATATATATGTTTGTGTGTGTGTGTGTATGTTGCTTTTATGGCATTAAATGATCGTATTCTTCTGCATGCGAGCAACTATGAAATCAAGCCGATGAAATATATTTATTAAAAAAAATCCTGCCCCATCACTTGTAAAATCTGATCAGGCTTTGTGGAGAATTTTCTATTCACTTGCAATTCCCATTTTCTTTTCTTTCAAATCCCCAACGCATTTTCAGTCTCTTTGACCTTTTAGAGCGAAACTAGATTAAATATTGCCACTTCTGTTTCTATATGCTTAAGTGTACAGTATTTGCTGCGAATGATGAATAATGAATTATATTATTTTGCAAGTTATGGAGGGCAGTTGAACGCTGTCTTGTGATTGGTTCGCCCCTGAGGCTCGGTGAGTTGACTAGCGCAGACAGCTGAGTGAGCATGGCTGCTATTGGTGAGGGAGTTTTTGGGCCTGGAGTGTTTGCCACCAGTGATGTTGCTGGCAGAGTTCCTGCTTCTGCTGTGTAGAACTCAGCAGCAGTAGCCGCAGCATGTAACGCTATTGCTGCCGCTGTCTGTACAGCTGGAATTGCTGTCTGCTTCTACTACTGCAGCTGGTTAGAGGTCTGAACTAGTGGGACATCTCCTTGCGGAGAGAATGAATTAGAAAATGACGGGATGAATGAGTTAAGTTGATATGGGTTATCTATTGTGGTCCTGATGATTGCTGCTGCTGATGCTGCTGCCGTGGGTCCTATAGGTCGTTGAAACATTGCTCAGACGCCACGGCATCAGTCTTCACGAGCCTTGATGATTTGTTCTGAGAAGGGAATGATTTCATACGAACGACACACTGAAAACGAAACAAGATATGAGAAAACTCGTTCAAAAAGTGTTTGGAATATTGTGTGTTGTTAATTTTATATCCGGAAGGGAGAACTTAAGCGAACCAGGTCTGCAGGTGTTCTTTGTGGCATGTCGTCTGCGGCTAGTATTGCAGTCTTGACCTGCCGTCTGAAAACAAGTTGTGGACAGAGGCGGCGGCTGCAGTACAGCTGTCCCGTGAAGAAGCCGTGGTCCAAAGCCACTCTATAGAGCCACTACTCAGGCCTACAAGTCCAGAGCCACTGGTAAGGGCTATTGTGTAGAGCCACTGCCCAGGCTTTCAGTCTAGGGCCACTGTGCAGGCCTACCGTCCACAGCCACTGTCTAGGGCCATTATTTAGAACCATTGCCTAGGGCCGTTATATTAAGTTCCAGAGCGTAGCGAGAGGTGGTGTGTTCATCAACACAGACACTCGCCTCCGGTGACGCGACTGACGCATTCATGTTAAGTCCTGTCCTTTGAAAAACATTGAAAACAAAAATATTTTTTTCCTCTCTCTCAAGTTACCAGTTTATCTTCTGAAGAAAAAGTAATGGATGAAAATGTGTAAGACTGTTTGAACGTCTCTTTCAGACCACCGACCAATGATAAAAATTTTTCGAAGAATTTGGATTATGCTCCTTGAGTGCAAGGAAGGTAAACACGATTTCCAAACTTTGACAGAATTATTCGTCCAATATTTGCTCTCCGTGTCGCTGGATCACAACTTGGTGTTGGTGTTTCCAGGCGTGTTCGTGTGTGCACCGGAGCAGCCTCATGGCTCATATTTATTGGTAGTTTACCTTCGGAGACTCGCCTCATAATGTTGTAGTTTCCATGTTGTGGGGCGGCCATGTTGGAGTGGAGGGGGCGCCGGCATCACACGCCTGCCTGGCTCCTCCGGAATGCTTTTGTGACAACTTTCTGGATATTGAATTCATGCCTCTGGTGTCGTGCCCGTCTGGCCGATAACACCATCCTTTGAGCGGTGCAGGAATGTCGGCTGCTTGTGGTGGCGTGGCTGGGTCCCCTCCCACAGCCGCCCCTCGCAGCCTGGGCCGCCTCCTCCCTCATCTTGCGCCTCTCAGACCCCAGCCCCTTACCTCACCCCCATCAGCCCGCTGCCTCCGTCCTCCAGCACCATGATGGGGTATGGAGGAGGGCTGACCCTATAGTAACACTTCAGAGCTTGATGTGGAAGACTAGAGGACCGCTAGGCCCCGAAATGAGGGATGATATCCTAATGTCAGTGGACGCTTTTCAGAACGCTGCACTCCACCCGCTCCCGGTGTACAAACCTGGTGCATAGGACTGAAATTATGGGACTGAGGGGCTAGGACTGAGGTTCTGGAACTAAAGGTCCAGGACTGAAGCTCTAGAACGGAAAGTCTGAGACTAAGAGAGCTGGTCTAGGACTGAGACTGTGTGTAACTGAACATCTTGGACTTAAGTTTTGAGGCTGAGGATCCAGATCCCTTGAGAAAGACCAACGACTTGGTGGTGACGGAGGCGCCAGGGACTGGCCATCAGGGTCGTCATGCCCCACAACCGGGGTAGGTGAGCTGTACTGCTTCTTCGGAGGCGCTGCAATTTGTCTTCATTACCGGGGCCGCGGCTGGCCCGGCCATTAGAGGGCGGAAATCACCCTCCCTCCCTCGCGCCCCGCCTCCATTGGTGGCCGCCCCCTTCCGAAAGAACTGCACGGCCTACCTCCCCGGCTGTGTCCACATGGGTTGGGTGGCAAACAAATTAAAGTGACCGTACTCATGCTGTGAAGGTTAAGTGAGTAATTGCTTGTGTTGACTTGCAGCGGCACTTACTATGTTCCCGTGGGCGGAGCTATTTAGTTTTTCATTGTCCAGAGCCACGGGAGGGAAATGTGGTGGTACAGGGGTAGAGCATGGCCTTCAGAGCCTCAGGAGGGAAGCCTGATTGTAATCGGAGGTGCGGGGGTGGAGGACATCCTTCAGAGCCTCGAGAGGGAAGCCTGATGGCAGCTTGAGATGCGGGGGTAGAGCATGGCCTCCGGCACCAGAGTACGGCGACGAGAGGGCAGGTGTCGACACGCCAGCAGCCGAGGCAGATGTTCCCAGTTGTCCGTCGTCTGTGATGTTGCTCGTGAAGTCTTGGTTATATAGTCTTGTGTGTTAAGAGGTTTGGCAAACGTTCATTTGAATTTCCATCCCTGATGACTGTGAAGTATGTCGGGCGTCTAGCTAGTCATAAAGTCACACGTAACGTCACGGAATGTGAAAGTGAGTCACAATAAGACTAACGTAGTGCTGTGCTGGTGACTCAAGGGGCACACAGCTACTCACTGGTAGACAGTGTACAGAACCTGACGTGACGTGACATACGACGCCACGTCTGGTGGAACTGGACATCTGATTCTGCCGTAAGAAAGAGCTGCATCGCCCCTTCAGGCACGACTCTCGCGGTGGTTTCGAGAAATTTTCAGAAAAGTTTCAGAATTTTGGACTTCAGGATGCATTTGAGGATAAAGGTCCCATGTGTATATGTTATATATAACGTCATGATAACAGAGAGAATCCCTCCCAGGACGTGGTCACGGCCCCATCTCCTGAACATTCTCTGCCATCAAACAACTTAGATTTTATGCTGTCTGCATTACCCATGTCATCATTCATTTTATTCCATTATTTCTCACGCTATAAAGTTCTTGTTCACATCTTTTCAACAAAAATCCTGATTTATTTCACGGTATGCCAACTGGTTGCTTTAATCCTACATCTCTCAAAAAGTTGGTCACTGTCTACGACTCTACGTCATCCATCTGTTTTAAAAAACTTTCTTGTGATCAGGTCACCCCTCACTCATTTCTCTTACCATAGTTGGCAAATTTAAGGCCTCTAACCTTTCCCTGTAACTTAGCCCTCTTAATTCTGGTTCCATCTTTAGTGCCCTCCTCTAGACCTTCTCTATTAGTTCTTTGTGCTTTTTAGGAGCGGTGACCAAACTTGAGAGACATATTCTAGTTTTGGACTTTACCGCAGGATGTCAACTACTCGTTGAATATTTCCTTATCCATAAACAGGGAATGTAATTCTAATGTTTGTTTAGTTGTGTGTGTGTGTGTGTGTGTGTGTGTGTGTGTGTGAGAGAGAGAGAGAGAGAGAGAGAGAGAGAGAGAGAGAGGCATTTTACTTTATTTTATTTCATTTCTGATTACTGTTGGGTCTAGGGCATGTTGGTGGCCGTGATGGGGTTGATAGTGGTATCTATTTAATTGTAATGATATTGTCATGGTATGTTGACATGGTAATACTGTCGAGATATGGTGACGACTGATGATGATGGTAGCTCTAGCAACATGGTGGCGATTGAAACACTTAAGCTGATTGGATGAACAGAGGATTATGCAAACGGCCGGTACCCCGGGCAGGGGTGGTGGACATATGCCTGGCCACAGCCACACGTCATTCACGTTAACTTTATGTGTGTGTCTCTGACGTCAGCCCAGGATGGCCTCCCCCTGATATTGACTGATGTTGACTGCTGATGTCAGTGTTTGTATGGCCTGCACAGGATATACTGATGTCAGTATTTCCATGTTTTTGCATGACCACCACATGTATTGATGTCAACGTCTGAAGTACCTCCGCCTGATGCATGATGCCGTCTGCATGACCTCCACGACCGCTGGATCTCCCCACAGCACGATGGTTGGCACACAGTAGCTGATGACACTTGGTACCACAGGGACGCCTCTCTCACCACAGCACACAGGAATCTTTGCCATAATGTTGCGCAGACGTGTTACGATATCTGGCTTGGTGAGTGACGGGCAGTCGATAACCATTAGTTCCAGTATCACGCACACGCTTACGCGCGCAGCTACGCATGCTAACGCATACATGCAAATACGCCCGCTCGCACTGACGCACATTATAGGACTGTTCTGAATGGGGCTACTGCACCAACATCGCCATCGCCACATCCTTGCACCTGAGATCCCTCGTCTTAGGGTCGCAGTACAGCACCACAACGCTATGGAAGCTATTGGAGCCCCGTCCCAACCATTGTCAACATCAGTTATCACTAGACAGTAAATCCAAGTCTCCCTTTGTGTTTCTGTCAAGATTCTGTACCTTATTCTTCCCCTCTTAAAGTTCCTGTTTACCACTATATATAATCTACTGCCTCGCCCCCAGAGAAGCGTGTGGGGTAACGCTATGTCGCCAGCCCTGCGTCTGTGTCTATGGACAAAATGTTCGGGCGGTAGCTGAAGAACCACCATAGGTGGTCTGTTAGAGCAGGGGACAATACACTTACATTTGGGGTCAAGACGTTCTATAAATCTGCATACAGATTTTGACTGACTGACGGCTGCTTGAAATGACTGATGGCAACTTCAGATGAATGACGGCAGCTTGAGATGACTGATGGCAACTCCAGGTGTATAATCTCCCGCAAAGACAGTATCCTGACAAGACAAATTATTATACAGTATTACTAGTATTACCGTATTTCTGGTGAGACTGAAGGCAACACAAGTGTTACTCCATGTATACTTTCAGTTTTTGTTTGCTGCTTATGTAATAAAGTCATACTTAATATTATCATCAGTAATATTGTTTAATTCTCGTGTACAGGAATTTACACACACACACACACACACACACACACACACACACACACACACACCACACACACACACACCTAGACAAGACACCATCATTGATGTCAATCAGAAGGTAACATTTACACCTGTAAGACTTACAATATTTTCATTTTATCTTTGGAATTGTAAATGCATTATCTATTGTTTGATCTGCAGTTGGAGTGCAAATGAAGCAGACCTGTTGGTAAAGTTCCCATCGTAATGAAACTGCTGAATGACCGCAACACTGAAATAACTATTATGAAACACGGTTTTAATACGCTTCCCCATCGTGCCTCCCATGTGATTTAAGTTTATTTTTTGTAAAAGTTGTGAGGAAGATTGGGTCCCGTTGTACTAATGAGGGCAATTAGTGGTCGTTAACTGGTGAATTGGTCGTTAACAGTTAGTTGAGGGTGGCGCGCGTTATCGACCTTGGCTGTGTGTATGTGAAAAGAGTCCCGCTCGGGAGTGTGGGAATTGACGAACACAATGCCTGCAGCGCCCTGCCAGTCGCCCCCGTTATTCGAATCCTTGAGTTATACGGATTCTTCAGCATCGGAGTCGGTTATCCATACTCTCGATTACCCACACACTCGATTATCCGAACTCGTGGCCCATCTTAACCCCTGTATACCTGAACCTTAGGTTATCTCCATTACTGGTTATTCCTCGCTTTGATTACCACATCAGGGATTACTCGCATGTTCGATTTCCCCACACTCTCAGTAATGCGTATGACGGTTAGAGGCCCAGTGGTTCCCGCCAGGCGGTTTCACTGGTGGTACGGGATCTCTCTCCTCACGCTAGTCTCCCCTTCCCGTCAACTCCGTCCACACAGACGCGTCTGCAGTTCTCTGTTCAATTCTCACGCCACAGTTGACCTCCCTGACTCAGTCTAAGAAGGCTGGTGATCGTGGTAGATCCTTTGAACACGACACCACGACCCCTGAATACGTTCGAACGATCCTTAAGCACGACAGAACGACACTTGAATGGGCGGAACGACCCTCAAACACGACAGAACGACACTTGAATACGGCGGAACGACCCTTGAGCACGACGGTGTGATGGTCCGTCTCTGACTGGCAGTGGGGGAGGGTTTCCCCTGCCCACCACCTCCACCACCCCACCCCACGCCACAGGGTTTGCCCACAATATTACCTGGGTAATTTCCCCTGAGAGCTGGGGGTCCCGACTGCCACCATTAGGTTACCCCAGCATTACTCTCCCAACACTCGGCTGGTCTTTATTTTCCTACGGTATTAGTCTGAAATGCGGGACTGTGTGGCCTTAAGTGGCATTTGGTGGCTCCTTCTGAATATCCTGGTATGTGTGTGTGTGTGTTTGTGTGTGTCTGTGTGTGAGTGTGTGTGTGTGTGTGTGTGTGTGTCTGTCTGTCTGTCTGTCTGTCTGTCTGTCTGTCTGTCTGTGTATTTTCACATGGGGTTCTACACTCATGGGGCCGCATCGCCTGATCATTCTCTTCCATAACACAACTTTTCAATTTCTTTACAGCATCACACCCTCCACAGTCTCATCATGTCCCTTATTCCACTCATCCGTTACTGTGAAAAACTATCGAGATTACTTTTTCTCATCCTTTGTAGACGCCCATCTTCGCTATGATGATCTTGCTATGACTTCTCGTTGTTCCAAATCTTTGCAACTTTGGGAGAACCGTCCGCTGTTGACATCATCAAACTGATGGTTGTGATCAAGTCACCCTTTACTCTTTTCTATTCCATGTGAGGCAAGTTTTTTTTTAACCTCTGATCTCTCACCGTAACTCAGCCCTCATAATTCTGGTGTGTGTAATTGCATGATTGCGCAGTAGCTCTATAATGGAGAGGCCTCATCTTTTGAGTATGTATCTGTGGACATACAGTATATATATATATATATATATATATATATATATATATATGCGGATATAGTGCCTGTGAACGCGCACTTCCATAGAACATACAAACCTCCAACAGCTAGGTTCGATTCCTTGGCCTTATGCGTGGTAGGCGGGAGCACTGCTTTATGAATTGTTTGCACAAATGAGGTGGATTGTCTCCGTGAAACATGTAGTGTTGCATATTTAGAAAAATTACGTAAATAGAATTGTCTGAACTAGTGAACTGCGGTTTCTCCTTAATATATATATATATATATATATATATATATATATATATATATATTCCATTCTAGATGATAACCCTAATGTGTCTGGACCTGTCAGTCAGATGCTATCAACCTCCAGTTGCATCTGTTAAGGAAGACCCCATCTCCCTCCCTAAGTGTCTCCAGTCTTCCCATCCCATGTGTAAATAAGAGTGTCGAGACTGTTATCCACCTGTCTTTTTTCTAGATCTTCCTAACTGTCTAGATCCCTCTAGTGTCCAGTTTATAGCTAATCATAGTACCCTGTTCCTTCATCCGTCCTTTAAGCTATATTAGCTGAGCTCCTTCCACCTTCCTAACGTTTTCCTTATTGTTTTTATTCTATTTTTTCTTCCTGCAGTTGTTGATATGTTTAATTCGGTTGATAGTAATGTCGAATCTGAGGATCTTACAGCAAGCTACCCATGAGTACGTTCAGAATAACAGCGTGACCTCTGGCTTGACTCGTCTGTCTGTTCGAGCCCTGGTGCTCGAGGTGTGTGCCTTGGTTACCCCTGCTGACTCTGCACCTGACGCTGGCCTCACTCACGCTACTCTCGGCAACCGAGTGTATCCCTGGTGAAGGCCCCTGGTCCGCCAGGCTGTTTGATGATGTCGCAGCTCTAGTTGAACTAGCTAGTTTTGTGCACTAGATAGGAAGTCGTCTAATCTTGTTTCCTATTGGAGATATGGAGACGTTTTCTCACGGTGATCCATACATTAGCCAGTAGTAGACTGAGCAGATGTGGACTTTGAGGCTTCTGATCCTGTTGTTTCCAACACCAGTTCTATTCTTCAGGGGATTTCATTTGCACAACATCCACGGTATGCCATTCCGGCAAGGGATTCCCCTTCTGTGCAGGTTGGGAAGTGAGCCTTCTGACTGTATATTCTGGTTCATCTGTCGTGCTATTCATACCTCAAGAGATGCCGTGTTCCAGAGCACTACGACCTCAACTCAAGACAGAGATCTGAGGGAGTTTACAGT
This sequence comes from Panulirus argus, assembly GCA_038088735.1. NCBI lineage: Eukaryota > Metazoa > Arthropoda > Malacostraca > Decapoda > Palinuridae > Panulirus > Panulirus argus. The sequence continues at coordinate 8,664 of JAYMFT010273801.1, forward strand.
GACTATATTGATAGTGCACCGAGGTTGTTTGAGTACGAAACGGACCGTATGTACGCCAAAGTATATTGAAAGTTTCTCTATATTAATATTACCCTAATAGAAGTGCGTAGGAGCTAACTATAGGGTTATTTCATTGAAATTTTTAAGATATAAACTTACAGAATGAAATAAAGTCCTTTAAACTATAAAATACAGTAATGTAGAATGACTGCATTAAGGAACAACATAGTAAGGAGAATATGTCCTCAAACGACTCTCTCGAGGAAGCCAACTCTGAAACTAAGAGAATAAAACTCCCCGCTGAAGTTTACTTCGATAGAATTGAAAGCACTGGTGAAGAAAGAAGTATGAATGAAGCTGGAACTTGTCGAGGAGAGACGTGAGGCAAGAGCGCCTCAGACGGATTTGCTCAGTATTTACTTCACCCGTTAGGACTCTCTCAAGACGGCTCCACTCAAGGTCCACATATATGCTACCAGAGAGCGTGTAGCCGTAGAAGTATTTCGAACGCCTGGAGGCGTTTAAGATCTTTCGATTGATGGTCATTACGTTGACGGCCTTAATGACCCTGGCAGCCGATAGGACTAAAGTCTAGATAACCAACCAATTAACCACGACTTCAGCCCATGGTGTTTTAGTCTCCAGAGTTCCAGTGTCCCGTGTTGCAGCTTATGATGTTCCATTCTCCAGTCTTACTGTTGCTTGTGTTTTAATCTCAAGTCTTCCAATCTCCAGTCATTTGGTCTCTAGTTTTCCAGTCTCTTGTTTTAATTTCAAATGTTCCAGTTTCAAGTGTTTTAATTTCAAATGTTCCAGTTTCAAGTGTTTTAATCTTCAGTTTTCCAGTCTCCAGTGTTCCAGTCTCTAGTACTGCAGTTTTTGACACTCCAGTCTCTAGTGTTACAGTCTCATACTCAAGTCTCTAGTGTTTCAGCCTCTAGTGTTCCGGCCTCCTTCTCCAGTCTCTCTGGTATTCCAGTCTGTGTTGTTCCAGTCTCTATTGTTCTACCCTGTATGTAGAATAGTCCCATTGGTGTTTTATGGATGAGTCTTGGGTCTCGAATGCCTGTGAGAGGAAGAGGGTGGATATAATGGAAATAAAAACTTGGACATGTGGCGTGAGGTGGGTTGATATGTAACATTTGACGCTGGCAGATGTCTGGTACTACTGAGCGCAATCTGACTGAGAGAACTGGCCAGGGTGTGCTGCAGTGGTTCGTACCTGTGGGTAGGACGAGTAAAGAGACCAACAAAGACGATCAGTGTGTCAGGACTGGTGGTAAGAAGGGCAGAGGGAAACTGAGGACATGGAAGTGTGGAATTAAGAAGGCTCTGGGGTATCAGGGCCTGAACATCTAGGATGGCGAGAGGCATACGTCGAATAGAATAAGTCAGATCAATGTGGTATATGGGGCTCTGACATGATAAGATGGGGCTGAACCCGGGCAAATGAAGCGATCTGTGTAAAGTAAAGAGTAGCTCGTCAGGCTTGGCTGTGTGTGGTAGTCTGTAGCTCCTGTACATTATACACGACATCTACAGACTAGAGGTGTTTAACTGAGGTCTCTGGTGCTAACCTCAGTTCAGACGTAAAGAGAAAAGTCTGCCCGTTATCTCATGTTGAGGATTACCTATGGAATAACCAAGAAATTATTTATAGTAAAATTACTTGGCATCTTCCCCTGGCCAACTGGCTGGCCGAACTTCCGCTGTCGTTGTGATGCCTTGACCTGTCCTGGTGACTTGTAACTCCTGACATCCATCAGTTGCGGGTGACTCCTGTGTGTCTGCCTCCTTTCTTCTACTTGTGCCATACCTGCTAAGTGTGCTCTCTCTCTCTCTCTCTCTCTCTCTCTCTCTCTCTCTCTCTCTCTCTCTCTCTCTTCCTCTTTTAATACGTACCTATCTTGAATTCTATGACCAAA
>JAYMFT010273812.1:0-10587 GCA_038088735.1 Panulirus argus
ACGTGATAGATTGGTATATTTTACTGTTGGGACCTGTGACTGTTACATGACTGACTGGTATATTGTGCTGCTCAGACCTCTAAGTGTTACCTGCTGAGTGATATCCTGTGCTTCTCGGAGCTGCGACTGTTATCTGGGCTGACTGGTACATTTTGCTGCTGGGACCTGTGAATGTTACCTAACTGACTGGTAGATTGTGCTGCTGGGACCTGCGACTAATACATGACTAACTGGTATACCGTGCAGCCTTGACATGTGACTGTTACATGACTGACTGGTATATTGTGTTCGTGGGTCATGGGAATGTTACCTGACTGACCGGTATATATATTGTGCTGCTGGGACCTGCCAATGTTACCTGACTGACTGGTGAATTGTTTTGCTGGGACGTGCTACTGTTACTTGTTTTGCTTTGGATCTATAACTGTTACCTGACTGACGGTTGTATTGTGCTGTTTTTACCTGTGAATGCTATCTGCTGAGTTGAATATTATGCTTCTGGGATCTGCGACTGTTACCTGACTCTCTTGTATATTGTGCTGCTGGAACCTGTGGCTGTTACCTGACTGAACGGTATATTATGCTGGTGTGATCTGTGACCGCTACCTGTGTGACTGGTATATTGTGCTGCTGGGACCTGCGACTGTTACCTGACTGACTGTATATTGTGCTACTTTGGACCTGCAACTGGGACCTGGAACTGTTATATGACTGACTGCTATCTTGTGTTGTTGGGACCTGCGAATGTTACCTGGGCTAACTGGTATATTTGCTGCTGAGATCTGAGACTGATACATAATTGACTAGTATATTTTGCTGTTGGGACCTGACTGGTATATTGTGCTTCTTTGACATGCGACTCTTTAATGAGAGACTGATATATTGTGCTGCTAGGACCTGCGAATGATTCCTGATAGACTGGTATATTGTGTTAAAGGGAACTGTAAATGTTACCTGACTGACTGGTATATTGTGCTGCTGGGACCTCTAAGTTTTACCGGCAAAGTGGTATGCTGTGCTTCATGGACCTGCTAATGTTACGTGGACTGACTGGTATATTGTGCTGCTGGGACCTGTGAATTCTACTTGACTGACTGGTATATTGTGCTGCTATGACCTGCGACTCTTACCTGATAGACTGATATATTGTGCTGCTGGGAAATGCGACTGTTACCTGACTAACTGGTATATTTTGCTGCTGGGACCTCTAAGTGTTCCCTGCTAAGTGGTATACTGTGCATCTGGGACCTGCGACTGTTGCCTGGGCTGATTGGTGTATTTTAGTGTTGGGACCTGTGATTATTACCTGACTGACTGGTATGCTGTGCTGCTGGGACAAGCGAATGTTACATGACTGACTTGTAAATTGTGCTGCTATGACATGTGACTGTGACATGACTGCCTGGTGTATTGTGTTCCTGGGACCTGCGAATGTTATTTGACTGACAGGAATATTTTGCTGCTGTGACCTTTGACTGTTACCACACTGATTAGTATATTGTGCTGCTGGGACCCGTAACTGTTACCTGAGTAACCGATATATTTTGTTGCTGGAACCTGCGACTTTTACCTGAATGACTATTATATTGTGCTGCTGGGACCTATAACTGTTACCAGAGTGACTGGTATATTGTGCTGCTTTGGACCTACTACTGTTACCTGCCGAGTGGTGTACTGTGCTCCTGGGATATCTGAGTGTTATCTGACTTACTGGTATATTGTGTTGCTGGGACCTCTGACTGTTACCTGACTGACTGGAATATTGTAATGCTGGGACCTGTGACTGTTACCTAACTGACTGGTATATTATGTCTTGAACATTTGACTGTTACATGGATGACTGATATATTGTGTTGCTGCGACCTCCACTTTTACCTGAATGACTGTAATATTGCGCTGCTGGGACCTGTAACTGTTTCCTGAGCGACTGGGTTATTATGGTGCTAGGACCTGCATTTATTACCTGGGCTGAATCGTATATTGTGCCGCTGGGACCTGCGACTGTTACCTGTTTTAATGGTATGTTGTGCTCCTAGGAAGTGCTAATGTTACCTGATTGAGTGGCTGTTACAAGACTGACTGGTATATTGTGATGCTTTGGACCTGTATCTGTTACCTGACAGACTGGTATATTGCGCTGCTTTTAACCTGTTAATGTTATCTGCTGAGTGGTATATTGTGATTCTGTGACCTGCGACTCTTACCTGATTGACTTGTATATTGTGCTGCTGGGATCTGTGACTGTTAAATGACTGACCGGTATATTGTGCTGGTGTAACCTGTGACTGTTACCTGAGTGACTGGTATATTGTGCTGCTGAGACCTGCGACCGTTACCTGACCGACTGTTATATTTTGCTGCTTTGGACCTGCGACTGTTACCTGCTGTATTGTATATTGGGCTTCTAGGACCTGGAACTATTACATGACTGACTGGTATCTTGTGTTGCTGGGACCTGCGAATGTTACCTGGGCTAACTGGTATATTGTGCTACTGAAACCTGAGACTCTTACCTGTCTGACTAATATATTGTGCTGCTGGGACCTGCAACTGTTACCTGATAACTGCTATATTGTGCCGCAGGGAACTTTGACTGTTAGCTGACTGACTGGTATATTGTGCCTCTGGGAAGTGTGACTGTTACCTGACTGACTAGCATATTTTGCTGCTGGGACCTTTAAGTGTTACCTTTTGAGTGGTAAACGGTCCTTCTAGGCTTGTGACTTTTACCTGGCTGACTGGTATATAATGCTGCTGAGACCTGTGACTTTTGCCTGGCTAACTGGTATATTGTGCTTCTGTAACCTGCGACTCTTACATGACTGACTAGCATATTGTGTTCCTGGGACCCGCGAATGTTACCAGACTGACTGGTATATTGTGCTGCTGTGACCTGTGATTTACCAGACTAATTGATATATTCTGCTGCTGGAGCCTGTGCCTGTTACCTGAGTGATTGATATATTGTGTTGCTGGGACCTGCTACTGTTACCTCACTGACAAGTACATTGTGCTGCTGGGACCTGTAAGTGTTACCAGAGTGACTGGTATATTGTGCTGCTTTGGACCTACGACTGTTACCTGCTGAGTGGTGTACTGTGCTCGTGGGATCTCTTAGTGTTATTTGACTATCTGGTATATTTTGTTGCTGGGACTTATAACTGTTACCTGACTGAATGGTTTATTGTGCTGCTTGGACCTGTGAATGTTACCTGACTGACCGTTATATTGTGCTGGTGTAACCTGCGACTGTTACCTGAATGACTTGCATATTGTCCTGCTGGGACCTGTAACTATTACCTGAGAGACTGGTATATTATGGTGCTTGGACCTGCAATTGTTACCTGGGCTGAATGGTATATTATGCCACTGGGACCTGCGACTGTTACTTGACTGACTGGTATATTGTACTCCTGGGACCAGCGACTGTTACCTGGCTCTCTGGTGTACTATGCTGCTGGGACCTGTGACCGTTATCTGACTGACTGGTATATTGTGCTGCTGGGACCTGCAAATGTTACCTGACTGACTGGTATATTGTTTTGCTGGGACTTGCGATTCTTACCTGACTGACTGGTATATTGTGCTGCTTTGCTCCTGTGAATGTTATCTGCTGAGTGGTATATTGTGCTTCTGAGACTTGGTGACTGTTACATGACTGACTTGTATATTTTGCTGCTGGGACATATGACTCTTACCTGACTGACCGTTATATTGTGCTATTGTAACCTGTGACTCTTACCTGAGTGACTGGTATATTATTCTGCTTTGGACCTGCGACTCTTACCTGACAAAATGGTATCTTGTGCTACTTTGGACCTGCAACTGTTACCTGCTGAGTTGTATATTTTGCTTCTGGGACCTGGAACTTTTACATGAATGGAAGGGATCTTTTGCTGGGGCCTGCGAATGTTACCTGGGCTAACTGGTATATTGTGCTGCTGAGACCTGAGACTGTTACATGACTGAAAAGTATATTGAGCTGCCCTGAACTGTGACTGTTACCTGACTGACTGGTATATTTTGCTGCTGGGACCTCTAAGTCTTACCTTCTGAGTGGTATGATGTGAATCTGGGAACAGCAACTCTTACCTGTGCTGACTGGTATATTGTGCTACTGGGACCTGTGACTGTTACATGACTGACTGGCATATTTTGCTGCTGGGACCTGGAGCTCTTACGTGATAGATTGGTATATTGTACTGCTGGGATCTGTGACTGTTACATGACTGACTGGTATATTGTGCTGCTCAGACCTCTAAGTATTACCTGCTGAGTGGTATCCTGTGATTCTCGGACCTGGGACTGTTACCTGGGCTGACTGGTATATTTTGCTGCTGGGACCTGTTAATGTTACCTGACTTAGTGGTATATTGTGCTGCTGTGATATGTGACTGTTACATGACTGACTCGTATATTTTGTTCCTGGGAACTGCGAATGTTACCTGACTGACTGATATAATGTGCAGCTGTAACCTGTAAATGTTACCAGACTGAATGGTATATTATTCTGCTGGGATCTGTGATTGTTACATGACTGACTGGTATATTGTGTTCCTGGGAGCTGCGAATGTTACATGACTGACTGGTATATTGTGCTGATGAAACCTGTAACTTTTACCTGAGTGACTGGGTTATTATGGTGCTAGGACCTGCAGTTGTAACCTGGGCTGAATGGTATATTGTGCCGCTGGGACAAGCGAATGTTACCTGACTGACTGCTAATTTAAACTGATGGGACCTGAGATTTATCCTGGCTAAGTGGGGTATTGCACTGCTTTGGACCCGCAATTGTTACCTGGGTTGAATGGTATATTATGTCAGTGGGACCTGCGACTGCTACCTGACTGATTGCTTTGCTCCTGTTAATGTTATCTGCTGTGTAGTATATTGTGCTTCTGGGACCTGCGACTGTTACCTGACTGACTTGTATATTGTGCTGCTGGAACCTATGACTGTTAACTGACTGACCGGTATATTGTGCTGGAGTAATCTGTGACTGGTATCTGAGTGACTGGCATATTGAGCAGCTGGGGCCTGCGACTGTTACCTGACCTACGGTATATTGTGCTGCTTTGGACCTGCGACTCTTACCTGACTGACTGGTATATTGTCCTGCTGGGACCTCCAAGTGTTACCTTCTGAGTGGTATGATGTGCAACTGGGAACTGCGACTCTTACCTGTGCTGACTGGTATATTGTCCTTCTGGGACCTGTACATGTTACATGACTGACTGGCATATTTTACTACTGGAACCTCCGGCTCTTACGTAAGAGATTGGTTTATTGTGCTGCTGGGACCTGTGACTGTTACCAGACAGAATGGTATATTGTGCCTCTAATTGGTATATATTGCTGTAATGACCTGTAACTTACATGACTGACTGTTATATTGTGCTTCTGGGAACTGCGAATATTACCTGACTGACTGGTATATTGTGCTGCTGTGACCTGTGACTGTTACCAGACAGAATGGTATATTGTGCCTCAAGGACCTGTGACTGTAAAATGGGTGACTGATATATTGTATTGCTGGGATCTGCGAATGTCACCTGACTGACAGGTATATTGTGCTGCTGTGACCTGTGACTCTTACCTGATAGACTGGTATATTGTGCTGCTGGGAACTGTGAGTGTTACTTGACTGACTGGTATATTGAGCTGGTGGGACCTCTAAGTGTTCCTTGCTAAGTGGTATATTGTGCTTCTTGGACCTGCGACTGTTACCTGGGCTGACTGGAATATTTTGCTCCTGGGACCTGTGAATGCTACCTGACTGACTGATATATCTTGCTGCTGGGACCTGCGACTGTTACCTGACTGACTGGTATATTGTGCTGTTGTGACATGTGACTGTTACCAGAATGAAGGGTATATTGTGCTGCTGGGACCTGTGGCTGTTACATGACTGACTAGTATATTGCGTTCCTGGGTTCTTCGAATGTTGCCTGACTGACTGGTATGTTTTGCTGCTGTGACCTGTGACTGTTACCGGACTGAATGGTATATTGTGCTGCTGGATCCTATGACTGTGAACTGAGTGAATGATATGTTTTGTTGCTTGGACCCGTGACTTTTACCTGAATGACTATTATATTGTGGTGCTGGGACCTGTAACTGTTGCCAGAGTGACTGGTATATTTTGCTGCTTAAGACTTATGACTGTTACCTGACTGTCTGGCATATTGTGATGCCGGGACCTGTGACTGTTACTTGACTGATTGGTATATAGTGCTGCTGGGACATTTGATTGTTACCTGCGTGACTGATATATTGTGCTGCTGGGACTCGTAATTTTTACTTGAGTGACATGGGTATTATGGTGCTGGGACCTGCATTTGTTATATGTGCTGAATCGTATATTGTGCCGCTGGGACCTGCGACTGTTACCTGACTGACTGGTATTTTGTACTGCTTGGACCTGCGACTGTTACCTAGCTGACTGGTGTACTGCGCTTCTTTGGACCTGTGACTGTTACCTGAGTGACTGGTGTATTGTGCTGCTTTGACCTGCGACTGTTACTTGACTGACTGGTATACTGTGTTCCTGGGACCTGTGACTGTTACATGACTGACTAGTATATTCTGCTGCTGGAACCTGATACTGTTACCTGACTGACTGGTATATTGTTTTGCTGGAACGTGCGACTGTTAAATGACTGACTGGTATATTGTGCTGCTGAGACCTGAGACTGATCCATGATTGACTAGTGTATTGTGCTGCAGGAACTTGTGACTCTTACCTGACTGACTGGTATATTGTGCTGCTGGGACATGTGACTTTTACCTGACAGACTGGTATATTGTGCTGCTGGGACCTGCGACTCTTTCCTGATAAACTGGTATATTTTGTTTTCTGGAACTGTGACTCTTACCTGACTGACTGGTATAGTGTGGTGCTGGGACCTCTAAGTATTACCTGCTGAGTGGTATACTGTGCTTTTGAGACCTGCTACTGTTACCTTGGCTGACTGGTATATTTTTTTTTTTCAGCTGGGACATTTGACTGTTACCTGAGTGGCTGATATATTGTGTTGCTGCGACATCCAACTGTTACCTGAATGACTGGTATATTGTGCTGCTGGGACCTGCAGCTGTTACATGAGTGACAAGGTGATCATTATGGTTCTGGGAACTGCATTTGTTACCTGGACTGAATAGTATGTTATGCCGCTGGGACCTGCGAATGTTACCTTACTGATTGATATATTGTACTGCTTCGACCTGCGACTGTTAACTGTTTGACTCGTGTATTGTTTTGCTTTGGACCTGTGACTGTTACCTGACTGACTGGTATATAGTGTTGCTGGGACCTGTGACTATTACCTGACTGGCTGGAATATTGTGCTGCTCTGACCTGCAGCTGTTACCTGAATGACTGGTATATTGTGCTGCTGTGACCTGTGACTCTTGCGTGACCGTCTGGTATATTGTGTTTCTTGGCCCTGCGAATGTTAACTGACTGACTGGTATATTGTGCTGCTGTGATCTGTGACTGTTAGCAGACTGAGTGGTATATTGTGCTGCTGGGACCTGTGACTGTTACCTGAGTGACTGATATATTGTGTTGGTGGGACCTGCGACTGTTACCTCACTCACTTTTATATTATGCTGCTGGTACCTGTAACTGTTACCAGAACGATTGGTATATTGCGCTGCTTTTGACCTACGACTGTAACCTGCTGAGTGGTATATTGTGCTGCTTTGGACCTACGACTCTTACCTGCTGAGTGGTATATTGTACTGCTTTGGACCTACGACTCTTACCTGCTGAGTGGTATACTGTGCTCCTGGTGACTCTGAATGTTTTCTGACTGTTATATTGTGTTGCTGGGACATATGACTGCTACCTGAGTGACTTATATATTGTGTTGCTGCGACCTCCGATTGTTCCCCGAATGACTGGTATATTGTGCTGCTGGGACTTGCGAATATTACCTGACTGACTGATACATTTTGCTGCTGTGACGTGCGACTGCTACCTGACTGACTGGAATATTGTGCTACTGTGACCTGTGACTGTTATCAGACTGAATGGTATATTGTGCTGTTGGGACCTGTGACTGTTACCTGAGTGACTGATATATTGTGTAGCTGGGACCTGTGACTGTTACCTGAATGACTATTATATTGTGCTGTTGGGATCTGTAACTGTTACCTGAGTGACTGGTATTTTGTGCTGCTCTGGACCTGTGAATGTTACCTGCTGATTGGTATAGTGTGCTCCTTGACCTGTGAGTGTTAACTAACTGACTGGCATATTTTATTTCTGGGACCTGCGACTGTTACCTGACTGACTGGTATATTTTACTGCTTGGACTTACAATTGTTACCTAAGTTGACTGGTATATTATTCTGCTGAGTTACTGGTATATTTTGCTGTTGGGACTTAAGACTGTTACCTGACTGACAGGTGCATTGTGCTGCTGGGACCTGCAACTGTTGCTTGGCTGACTGGTATACAGTGCTGCTTTGGACCTGTGACTGTTACCTGACTGACTGGTATATTGGGCTGCTTTGGGCCGATGACTTTTAAATGGTGAGTGGTATATTGTGCTTTTGGGACCTGCGACAAATACCTGGCCTGACTGGTATATTGTGCTGCTGGGACCTGCGACTGTTACTTGACTGACTGGTATATTGTGCTGCTGAGACCTGCGACTGCTACCTAACTGACTGGTGTATTGTGCTGCTGAGACCTGTGACTGTTACCTAACTGACTGGTATATTGTGCTGCTGGGACCTGCCAATGTTACCTGACTGACTGGTATACTGTTTTGGTGGGACCTGCGACTGTTACCTGGCTGATTGGTATATTTTGCTGCTTTGGACCTGTAACTGTTACCTGACTGAGTGGTATATTGTGCTGCTTTGGACTTACGACTCTTACCTGCTGAGTGGTATACTGTGCTTCTGAGACCTGCGACTGTTACCTGACTGACTTTTTATTATGCTGCTTGGACCTGTGACTGTTGCCTGCTGACTGGTATAATGTGTTGCTGGGACCTGTGGCTCTTACCTGAGTGACTGGTATACTGTGCTGCTGAGACCTAGAATTGAAACATCGGCTGACTGGATTATTGTGCTGCTGAGGCCTGCGACTGTTACCTGAATGTCTGGTACTTTGTGCTTCTGGGACCTGTGACTGTTACCTGACTGACTGGTATATTGTGTTGCTGGAAACTGCGACTGTTATCTGACTGACTAGTATATTCTGCTGCAGGAACCTCCGACTGTTACCTGACTGACTGGTATATTATGGTGCTGGGACTCTGACTTTTACCTTTACTGACTGGTATATTGTGCTGCTTTGGACCAGAGACTGTAACCTTCTTAGTGATATACTGTGATTTTGGGACATGTTACCTTGATTGACTGTTACATTGTACTACCTTGACATATGACTGTTACGTGAATAACAGGTATATTTTGCTGCTTGGACCTCAGAATTTTACCTGCTGAGTGGTATAATCTGCTTTTGGGACCTACGACTGTTAACTGTGCTGCCTGGTGTGGATATGTGACTGTTACCCACATATACAGACTCCATATATTTGATGTATCAACTATGTCTGCCGTAGCTATACGCGCGATCCCAGGTGCAGCGCAGCCCTCTTGTTATGAGTGGCGTCACTGTTATTTTGACATCATCTTTTGGCGTTACTATTAATTTGTTAGTCAATACAGAGTCGCCTTGCAATCTCTGTGGCGGACGGAAGCATAGCCTGCGTTCCTTCAAACCATCTGTATTCTCAATAAACCTAGTGTGGGTGCGAACCTTATTTATCATTAACCTTCAAGTGACACGGTGAAATCACAGGACATTGAGTTCCCTATCAACACGGCGCGGTGAGTTCGCACACTAGGTTAAAACAGTGGTTCGAAGCCAGTCGACCCAACGACGCCATCGTCTTTGCGGCCCCGGGATTACCTGCTGCAGTGCAACGTGGGCAGTTTAGTGCGTTATTTACGACTCAGTGCAGTGTGTGCAGTACAGTGTTTTTTTTTTTGTGTGTGTGTGTGTTTCAATGGTGACGCTGGTCGGGCCGCAGTTGCCACCCTGAGGGGCCCCTCTTCTTCCCAGCCAGTGTGGAACTCGTAGTGACATCCTCCCGTCAACGTACCTACCGGGAGACTGGAGCGCTATAGCCTTGCCCGTCTAGCTCCGCCCACTCAACTAGCCCCGCCTCCTACCAGCCCTCAGAGACACACATACAGATACACGGACATTTCCACCCTCCCGTCAACACTGACTGCACAGTAACAACGCTTTCGTTCTCCCGCAGTTTTCCGTTTCCGAGTTGTTATACCTTGAACACCGACATCATGGAAAACTTGTCGTTTCATGACGGGTCCTACGACACCCCACAAGCCCAGGACTTGCGCACTGAGTATGACAACCCCACAAGCCCCCCACCGACAGCGGGCCTACGCACACCACAAGCCTTGCTTTCACCCGGGCCGCCACCGCTCTCTGGTTACTCTCCCAGTCAGCAACTTCCAAGCGCGTTCTCTTCCACATGATCCGGTATTTCGAGGAGACCAGACTTGCTGCGGAGTTGAAAGCCGAGGAGAGACGACGCCAAG
>JAYMFT010273823.1:0-10587 GCA_038088735.1 Panulirus argus
TTTGGGTCCTGAGTTGTCGAAGTGTTCGAGGAACAATGTAGTCAGGTGTGGCCTTGTTACAGCCGGTCTTGGCAAGGTCATCTGCTGCCTCATTCCCCGAGATACCGACATGACTGGGTATCCATAGGAATGTCTCAGGAAGGCCTGCATCCTGAAGTGTTGACGTTAGCCCTCGTGTTCGGAGGATAAGATCCTTTTTGTCCCCTGATCCAGATGCGATCCCATCGAGAGCAGACCTGGAATCGCAGCAGACAAGTAGGGGGAAGAGACCACCGGCTGTTTCCTCAGCAAGGAGGGCTATCAGCTCAGCCTGAGTGGAGGATGCCCCGTCAGAGACCCTGAGAAAGAGTTTGACGGCCTCAGTGGCATCAGGATCGGAGATGTAGATACCAACCCCGGCCGTGCCCGTAGCAGGGTCAACAGAGCCATCAGTGTAGAGGACGGCCTGACCCTATACTAATGAATTTGGCCAGACTGAAGTGTTCAATCACATCGTAGATCAAAGGACAGAATTTGTATCTGAGATTTCGTATGTTGGCTTCCCTGCTGACGAAAACGACTTTACAACATCATATGTCTCCTTATAGTGAGTGGAAAGACGCATGGTGAAAGTTGAATTCACTTCAGAGCAACGGCTGGGAACCGAAACCAATTATTTTGCCATCACTAAGCAGCAATATTATGTTTATCAGTTGATCTGCGGTTATTCAGATCCAGGTGACCTAATCACACTAGGAGCTGGCAGTGCCTAAGTTGAGATCTGTCACTAGAGCTCTTAAGCTGTATGCCCAAGTTTTGTGGACGATTCAGTAGCTTCTCTCCACGAGATTTCTTTGTCATAACAAATACTACAGGAACGCTTTTGGTATTTCCAGACCACACTGTCTGACAAAATTAGCAGCTAGTTCTGATTACTGCATGCTTCTGTAGTATGCCCACATAGCAGGGCAGACTTTTATCTTTGCACGAATGTGTTGTAATGCATGTTCATTCGCATGAACACCCCAGCTAGATTAAGACTAACCGTAGCCCAAGTGTTCCGAGCTCTGAGCTGGTGATGAGCGGCTGCTTTCTTAGATGAGAGCTTTAGCATAAGAATATATAAACTGTATATATAAAACAAATGTTTAAATATGTGAACTCTAATGATATTTCTTGTGTTACGTTTACTTCATATTTCTTCTCGATGAAATAATACATCGATGTGTTAATCCATTGTGTGTTTATCATTACATTTCCTTGGTTGGAGTGGTAAGTAGAATTGCTGAGGTTCATCTTCATAGGCCATTATAAATATATAGTATTACGAGTAGACCAGGTCACTACTACACCTTAACCCCCCCCCCCTATCCGGGCAGGATTCGCTTCGACCTACCTGTTCGAGCGTTTTACTTGAGGCATCAAAGCACATTAGTGTCTCTGGTAAAGGGCCCTAGCAGAGTCAAGGCCTCTGTCCTTATCGCTGAATCTAAATGTGACCGAATGTTTGTTTGATATAATCAATCACGGTTGTGCCAGTGAAGGAGTTTTCTCAGTTCTCAAAGAAGTGTAGAAAGCATCAGGTTGATTGTATATTCTCAATTCCATTATATGGGTAAGAATGATGTACATTACATAGCTTAGTGGTAAAAGATGATAATTTTTCTAAGACAGGCCATAATTACATGTGTAAAGCTTACTTTCAAAGAACTTCTTCATTTTGTCTTTGACAGCGACACCAGAAATCACATTGGATAATGTCATGTAATATATATATATATATATATATATATATATATATATAAGTACATTATATGCCGTATATACATTTTCAAGTGCTTTAGACTTTGTTTCTCCTTCATGACCTCGAAGCCCCAAATTATGAGTGTAGGTACTTAAAAATCAGAAAGTTTTAGTTTAAATACACGCACGTCTGTCTTGGAAGGCCTTTTTGAGGCTGCCAGTGACCGCTTTTTAAACGCCTTTTAAGTTTTACTTAGTGCTTTACAGCACTGCAACTTATATAGTTAAGAAATCTATCATTAGCGCATATTTATTTTATATTCAGTGATAATGTTTTTAAAAAGAACTACAGGCTTTCAAATCTATTTAGATTCTTTTTTATAAAAGCAATTTCTTCCCATGTAGCTAGTGTGTGTATGTGTATGAATTATGTGCATTTCTGTTTAGATTTAAAGTTTTATTATCTACACTAATCAAAATAATGCAAAAGCAACGCAAAGAAATCCACACTAACAAACCCTTCTCATTGTTTATAATACGAACGAGTAAAGTTAAACGTTAACGAAAGCCATCTTCGGACATGAAGTTTTTTATTAATCTAAGTTTGCTTTAGTTTCAGGAATTAGGAGAAACTTGATAATATTACTGAATAATCTAGCGTTCGTTGAATTTCCTGTAGTCATGACCTAATGTACTCTGTTACTCTCTGCCTTCTGCTGATCTTGAGGGACATTTGTCAACATGTCTCCATTCATCCTTCTCATGGGCGTCACTGACTGAATCTTGCCACCCGCAGGTCATTGTCACGCCGGTGGTGTCTACACTCAACACCTCCTTCATGAAGACTGGGGGACCGAGGCCCTACCCACCGGGACCTTACTCCCCCGTGGCACCCACCTTAGCCACCGCCCTGGTCGCCGCTACAGCCGTTCCTCCCACGTCGTCATAGTCAAGCCACGCGCCCTCACCAAGGCCACGAGAGTTGTCACCTCGCTAGATGACGCCACCTTCCGACCACCGCCGATCTTCCTGTCATCTACGACTCCCATAGGCAGCCCTTACCTCCTCCTAGTTGTATCCACAGCTCTCACTGGCTTCCAACATCTCTCCATGTTCATTTGTAACCCTCACATTAAACTCACAGTTCTACATAGTCACCTATAGCACTCAAAGGCATTCCACACCTCTTCTCAGTAACCCTCAGCCCTAACAGGTAACCCAAACCTATGAATGGTCACTTTTGAACCCCTTAAAAGCACACATACCAAATCCTGTCTATAAACAGCCCCACAAGACCACTAACGCTCTCCATAGCTGTACAGAGGCTAGTATTATACCACAGCTGATCATTAGCTCTGGTGTCATTCTACAGCTGACCACAGCCCTCTGAGCCACTAGACAGATGACCGCTGTATGTCATTACCCCACTGCTGAATAGAGCCAGCCATCACTCACTCACAATGAATGCCATCTTCCACTCACCTCACTAGTTGACCACGCCTCGAGCTCACCATCAGAAGTTGTTTGATACATTTCTAAATCATTCACAGGTCAAGGACGTTACTGCAGGAGGGAACAGTTTGTGGAGATTAGTCTGAACTCCAATGTTCTGGGGAGAACTGTGTCTTGTATGAAATAAACACACGACGCTTGTCGGTGCTCTGCAAATGATTGCATGCGTTACCCCCTTAATGAACATAAATTTACATAAATGTAATCGATATTTAAAAGGTGCAAGATTTTTCAAGTCTCTTACGTCAACCACTGCTGCGCCTTCTCCTCAGACCTTCCTGAAAAATCCCAATGTTCTCTGACTTGCCGAGTCAGCTGTCACTTCAATTATTCCTTCCTCTTCGCTGTTTCGCGCGAGAATCATCCAGTATGTCACCATCTAGATATCATATTCTTCACATTAGCAGATGAAGATAAATTGCAAAATTCTATTTGGAGGACGTTAGACGGACTGACTTCTTGTGATCTAGATAGAAACGATCAAGGAATTTTCATTAGATATATTTCTACAGTTATAGTTATGAATAGGCGCTACTGATGAAGGCTATTAAAGAATTGTTGATATACATTAAGACATTTATAATATCAGATATTACGTGAAAAGTCTCTAATCGTCTTGATGCTTCATTAGAGAATAAATAACAGGCATTTGATGTTGATCAGATTATCTGGGAAATTATCACTTAATTAACATACTATTAAACTTAGCATATGGGTCACGGCGCCATCGAACCAAACAAATTTGTAGATCTCCCCCATTCCCATAACAAATAGAAACCAGAGTTTCTTTCTACATAAATCATGAAGTAATCGTAAAGCATTTTGATAGCAGGCCGCAGAGCCAAGTTCTACAATGGCGTTTCCCATGAAGCACTTCTCTCTCCACCCCTTCAACCTCTTCCCACAATACCTTCCATATAACACCCAACGGACCACGTTATGAAAGTCCTTTCATTAGCATTTGGCTCGACAATCGCATCACCATTACGATACTCAAACAACGATAAACATGCAACATCACATCATGCAATAAGAACACTGACTCACTTAAAACAGAATGTCTGCAAACACATACACACACCCACTGTCACTCACTCAATCCCAGACATAGGTTCAACCCGCACCCATCCCATGACTTGAGACCTATTGAGTATGTTTAAGCTTGGAGCCCGAAAATTGAATACTGATGAACATATTCTTTCATCGCGACCAGGGAAATTGGTTATTTTTGGTACATAGTTTAGATTGCTGAATCCTTCATAAAGTCTTAAAAAAACTTGATATCGTTTCCCTAAGGTTAGAGTATTTATATCATAAAGAAATCGAACGATCTCAAAATTAGATGTGAGAATCAAGAGAGTCATATAAGGTTTAATATTACTACTCCAAATCCTCTCCTTTTCGGCCTAGACACGATTACTGTATACGTCAATTGTCCTGCGTAGTGCATAACTCATTCGGAGCCATATCACAGATTAGGAGGAGGCATGCAGTGGTTGGTAGATCTTCCGGTAGATGTGAAGATGAATCGGAAACTTTATATGCAATCAGTCATACGAAGAATAGATGCTATAGCCCTCGCTTCATATATTATTACGTAAACCGTGTAGTCATATTACAGTAATCGACGCTGTAGATAATCTTGGTAATCATTCAGTTACTTTCGACTACAGGAAGCTATCGATTCAAAAGTGTTTTATAGCGTTTAACTGCCTTACCAACACTTTTTTGCGCTTTGTAAACTGAAAATGTCATATCATTATCTATGGGGAAACTTAAATACCGACCTCAACAAGAGGCGAGCTAGTATACCGGTACAAACTGAAGTTATCAGTGGCGAGGTCTGTGGTGAGTACCTTGTGAAATCAATGTGGCATGAGAGAGTGCAACTCGAGTTAGGGAATTGTGATAGCAGCATGCTATTCCCAGCACAGCTGTGGTCCTACAAAACTGCGAGGTGGAGGAGGAATGACAGGGAAATCTTGCTGTAGGTGTTGTGTCCATCTCAAAGGACATTAGAAATGTACTGTTTTCTTTCCATGCTTAATAATTTGTCCCAGTGCCCTTAACACCAGATTTAGATTCTCACTCACTATTGTAACTTCCCTTTTGTATCTGTAAGTTTATCTGCATTCATTCTCATGGCCTCATACTTGTACATGTAAATAGATTTATATTCACCTTCATATGCAGTCCATTATCATGTTCTGTGTTATATTCCTGTCATTTTTTTTAACATGTAATGGTCCATGTTTCAGACTAACATTTGTAGCATAGCTATATTCACATCGCGGTTCTAAACTACGTTGTATCTTCATTCATTTCTTAATCCACATCTCAGTTACCATCCAATACACCATACACTCCTTTCACCCTTTCCATCAGTACACAGGACCCCATCACCCGTGAAAGCCAACCCACTGTAGCGCTAACGAAGCCTATATAGTTTCCCTTTGAAGTTGTAACGGTGGGGCCAAGGAATATGACGAGTGGAAGCTGTAGCAACTCGCTAATTCGTAGTCTTGGGGGATAGTTGATTCGAACTATCTGATACGCAGGATGGAGTGAATCCTGATGACACCGAGGGATTAATCTGGCTGTAGCTTCGTTTCTCTGTGATTCGAAGCAGCTTGAACAGACACGGCAAATCATTCAGGCCGACTGGACATTCTTTGACGATGGAATTCTTGACCGTTTTACAGAAAATCCGATACTTCGAGTTAATTAATGACAGATTAGCGAGGTGCTGCAGTCTCCAAGCTCCACATCATATGGTACATGGTCCACACTTTGTCTCCTCGTCACCGAGGGAACACTTAGGATAAGGACGACTGAAAGTAACCTGGATGGAAAGACTGTGACTCTTCCCATCCTATTCCGATCTCACATAGGCCGCCCCCCTAATTACATCCTTGCGTACGCTCAAAAACTTGATATCCTTTTGAGCTCTTGATGGTTCCCAAAAAATGACCGCCTAAGTAGCCTTCCCTCACTCATCACTGCCACATGCGGTTACCTTGTCTCATGTTTCACTCATCTGTACTAAAAGCGCTCAGCCGCCGCCACTGCCCTCCACCCCTCATATCCTTGAGATTATAAACATAATCTTGAGCGTTGATCCCCATGACCCGAACGTCATTGCTTAACGATAAAGAGCTTTCCGCTGGGTTGAAATAGTGGAGAATATTCTCCGATGACCAGCGTACGCAAGGTTAGTAATTTGGCCCTTCTCAACCCCTTCATACGAATCAATGTGTATTGTAGTGTTGGATTTCCTGTACAGGTAACAAAATATACACGAGATCCACGAAGATGGCCGGGACCTGACAAAACAGTGCTTTACTGTGGCAAGTATTCGTAAATAACTTAATGGACGGGAGGGAGAGAGATTGTTAACAGGTACATACATTTATGTAAAGCTTCTTCACCGCATGTCGATTGTAAATCCCTTCATAAATCCATAGTATAATCTCTCCAAAGACTCGTTCCAACTCTCGTCCACAACAAATTAGAGAACGAAGAATACAAACTCATTTTGAGGTTACCCTCACCTCATCAAGAGGGCCCTCCCTCCCTTCTGTGTTATTTGCTAATCGACGCCACAGAGCACATATTCCTTACTTCTGTGAATATAATGTATATTCCTAGACTGTAATACTGTATGTGATAAAATAACTGTCAACCTAACTGCAAGTCGCTGACATTTACATGTGTGTTCACATCATGTTATAGAGATGTATGTTCATATGTCTACAAACTGGCAAAGGGAGACTCGTCCAAGTCTTCAGACGAGGTGAAGGACAGATACCCAAAATAGATGGTATACTGTTTATAAGGTATATGAATTGATCCTTTGGTTCAGCCGAGGTCAAAGAACAGGTATTCCCTGTGGTGTCTGTTGATTCATGATCCTCAGATACAGAAACATGACTTTTAACTGTCTAACTGTTGACTACATAACATGCATAGTCCATATCATGTGAGTGTGTTATTCCATTCCTGATATTGTACAGATAATGTATTCTAAAATTTGCAAATAAATATTCGCATTAAATTTTAGTGTTTCCTTTAAACACCTTTGCAGTGTTCAGGTTCGAGCTACAGAAGGTAAGGATAAAGAGTTCAGGTAACAGGAGGAATTGCGCCAACAGAGAAAGAGAAGAAGTTCGATTTTGATTTGTGCCAGTATCACCAGCAAATCTACTGTACGCACCATGGTCAGGCTGTGAGCGGTATCACAAAAGGATTAATGAGGTCACAAAGGGCAAGACTTAGGCTCCAGGGGGCATATTTTTGTTTGCATTGTTAAAAATTGGTTCACTACATAAAACTTTTTCATATATTAAATTCCATCGATTTAGATGCAAAAATTGGATACAGTCTTAGATGTTAATGTACCTTGTCATTAACAGTGAGTTTCTGTTTAGTTTGTGTTAATACTTTATTCCTTGATAGAGGAATCAGGATCCTAGTGCTGTCAGTAGGTACCCCTGTACAATAATACCAGAAGCATCTGGCAAGTGTAGCGAGTGTGCCTAACAGTGAGGTGTTGTGCCATTTCTTGCAGGTTCTGTAACAATTTTAACGCTTACACCGTTAATCGCTTCATAATTTTTCTGTATTTGTCAGCTATATATATATATAAGGATCATCTTTTATCCTCCTGATAATTCTGAGGATGGAACCAACACCCAATAAAGTTCCTATTGTACCAAATATTCCCAGAAACGGAAAGTGCTAAAACCAAACCACTTCACCAGTACCACAAGAACCCCATAAATTAAAGTTGCTCTATTAAAGCACGAGCAAAAGAGAGAAAAGTCTCTCCTACTGTATGTGAGAGTTATATTGATTTTTCTCCAAATACGATTGGGGAACCTATTGTGAAATCTATCCAGTCAAATGTAATAACTGGATCAGTCTTGCATACGAATTCAGTTGAAAAATAATAATAATTTTAAAGGACACTAAACACAGTATCAAAAGCTTTAACGTTGGATACTGTTACACTTGTCTCTGTATCTGAAACTTCTGAATGGGTCTCTCAGACCTCACCCACTCCCTGCCTCTCAGATATCGACTCTCGACACTACACCAACGCCTCCCTCACAGACGGCGATGATCACCTCCTGTGAACCGGCCCAGATGGGCCTCCCAGGGAGACTCTGAGGCACGTCTTAGGGTGATGCTGACATCACCCTAGACCATTGTGAACTCTGAAGAGGCACCGATCAATAATACCGTTATGCCACTTCAACAGAGACTATTATCCTGTCTCTATGGAGGTAGAGAGGCTCGAGTCCGTCTCATACAAAAGCCGACATTAAACACAAGTTTGAAGGGTTGACTGACAAGGGCAGAGGGAAGCTCTGTGGTAAAGGACGCCCCTCCCTGCATGGGGTGGTGGTCTCTTATGTGGCTCTTATTTGGAAGTGCTGGAAAGTTTCAAGTGGAAAACGGCACCAGAGGAAGAGCTGCCTCTGTGAGTAGCTTCACCAATAAATTTCAAGGGAGAGGGGAAAATAGAGAATTAGGATTATAAAATCCGAAGCGAGAAATACCAAACCCCAGAGTATGGTTAGTGCCAGGGTTAGAGAAGAGTGTAACTCTTGTGTGAGTTTGACCAAATAAAAAAGGCCCCTTACTATAGCGGGCAAGAATGATACTTTTTTCAATTTCGTAATACTTGTACAAGATGCTATAAAAGTATTACAGCCACGTTTATAAAATACTCCTCAATCATACCTATGTAACTATGGTTTATGCAGCGATAAAAAGGAAATAGATAAGTGAGTAAGTAAAACGCAAATGATGCAACAGAGGTTCAGCATCTCCCATGAAGCCAGAAAGACCAAGTGGTCCTTGAAATTTTTTTCTCTCTCGGAGTTCAGCCAAAGCCAGGCCCTCCAACCACGGCTGCAGACAATGAGGCATGCGGGCAATAGTGCTGAATAAACAGCAACGACGTCGATGCGAAAAATTTTCCTATATTATTCTAAAAGTGCCCCTTTTATTCCAGAAAATATATCGCACAAGGCCACCCCCGACTATGTCCTTCATTCTTTGTACCTACTCCTCGTATATTCATCGATCCTAGCTGCAGCCCTTCAATCAAACATCCACTGATGGGATATCAGATTTTACTCAAGATCCAGTGGTCTCCCGAGAACACTAGATACAAAATCACAAATCGGCCATCCACTGAACTTGGTGTAGCTGAAGCTGCTGTGCCTACTATAGCCACCATGATACCCTCTGTCCACAACGTGCCACCACCGCTCACTGACAACAGAGAATCCGCAGTTGTTGGCAGAAGAGAACAACGATTGGAATGCCCAGTGGAACTTGAAAAAAAGAACTAGAATCACAAAAACTCCCATAGTGAAGGCACTTAGAAGAACATGCTTCAATCTGACGTGTGGTTAAGTCGATGACCACATATATTCATCAAAACGACACAGTATTCCCCTTGTTCTTTTGCACGTTAACACACACACACACACACGCACACTCCTCCCTATTTCGCCATATTATCTCAAACACATATCTCCATTAACCCTACCACCTTCTATTTACTGTCCCATCTGACCCTAATATCTTACCCATTTGCCCCACTTAATAGCCCTCATCTCCTCCCTGGGCCGTTTCTCCCCAAGTCTTCTCTCCTCTATTCGTCTACTAGGTCCTCCTCCTTCCAATGCCCTACACTCTAAATGGAGCCCCCAGCTCTGTACTTGTATCGACTGTTCCCCAGAAGGGAGAGGCCACTCTTATTCACTCCAAATACGTTCTCTCGCCTTTTGGGGCTCGGCGGATTGATTTTCGATATCTTGATGAAGTGTGTGATAGAAACGCGTTTCTTTGAGCCATTATTTGACTAAAACTCAGATCACGATAATAGGGAAAGGTAAAAAGGATTGTTTTTTGAACCTTTCACTGTCCCTTATTCCCTTCTCACGCCAAACGGTAAAGGATAAATTGCTCTCAACGTCGAAGAAAATTGTCAATCACCTGACCACGACGACGTTATTGGGTAAGATAAACCTCCAAGGTTACTCTATCATCTACTTCCCTCGATCAGAACTGAAGAAAAAACGCCCTCGAATCAATAACGTGCACCTGAAACAAAATGCCTCCCAAAGTGTTGAATTAACTTCTTCAACCTACTACATGAAGGATATCATTGACTGAGACAGTGTGGTATGTTGGCAAAATAACAAAAATCTTCCTCGTCCTGTTTCTCCAGATACACAGAAAAAGAGCTAAAGGGAATCCCCATGTACACTCGCTCAAAAAACTATCGCGCAGGTGGGGTGCGATGTTTCTGTAAATGATCGCTACAGCCCATGATGC
>JAYMFT010273834.1:0-10587 GCA_038088735.1 Panulirus argus
TCTCTCTCTCTCTCTCTCTCTCTCTCTCTCTCTCTCTCTCTCTCTCTCTCTCTCTCTCTCTCTCTCTCTTTCTCTCGAGGGAGAGAGAACTCCTGCGCCACCTTTACAACCTGCCACCCTTCTCTCACTCAACAGAGTCTAAAACCTGTCTACAACTCGTCCCATCCTCTCCCCACAACCCGTCCCATCCTCTCCCCACAACCCGTCCCATCCTCTCCCCACAACCAGGCCAGCCCTCTCCCCTACCTTCCAGAAACCGGGGTGGCTGACGCCATGTTTTGGAATTCCCATCGTGTTCAGGGAAGTTAAGTATGTGTGTGTGTGTGTGTGTGTCTATACATCCACAGTGTACAGCTGCGTTTACCTGCTGCCTCTATCTTCACGGTCACGTCTCCTGGCTGCCCGTGACGCACCATCTGCACCAACAACACCTGCAGCGCCACCTTAGCTACCCCCCAAACCTAAAGAATCTTACTTAATATTATCTATCATCATCTTTTGTAATCATTCGAATTAAATCATCTATTGCTTACCTAGCTATCCATCTATCCTCACACACACACACACACACACACACACACACAAACCTCACCCTCTTCAGCAGAGCATGTATCACTCCCCCTCCTGCTCTATCACTCACTGCCAGCCACACCAGAGGCCTTCCGCTGCTATTCAACTGGTAAGTGGGGCTGGTGGGCCTCTTAGTGTGAGGTGATCCTGCATATAAACAGCACCCTTGGAGTTATGGATCCCCCTGGTGTAAAAGAACCAAACCCCTGGTGCCAGGGGGAGAGAGAGAGACCCACCCTCCCCAAGTGTTTATCTGACACTGGATCGAGAGGCTCTTCTCCGTCCCATCAGCTGGGTCTCCCCAGCTGTATCGCTGCTCTGATCAGCGTGGGTTGGTTTGAGGCCCCTGCCATAAGGTATATGTAACCCCAGCGGCCAGACAATGATTCAGTAGATTCTTGAATTATTAATTTTTGGTGGACGAGATATTGTTTCTTGAATCTGCAAGTGGATTTCTGGTTAGCCTCGAGTCCAGGACATTGTCATTACTCTCTCACTACTACGTCGATGGCTGCAACAATGAGCTAAAGTCTTGGTCTATACTAGGCCTTATGTCCAATGTGAAAAAGGGTCAAAAAGTAAAAGAAAGTAAGGAGGAGGAGAGGAATAATAACCTAAGCGTTTTGGAGGAAGTGGAAAGCCTTCCTTTTAAAAATGGCGGGTCGTAACCGCTCGGAACGACAAGAGACGGTAATGAGTCACAAAGCTTTGAGGTGTACGGAAAGATAAACGACAGGAAAATAACACCAGTGAAAAGTGAGAAAACTTAATATATGTTTTCACGCGAGGCAAAGCGTTCCTTTATTTAGAAGAAATGTGAGAATCTCTGCCATTTTATCCACTGGTACACCTTAAGAGAAAAACTGGCCATCGTCTAATCTGAGGAAATCCAGGGGTCTTTCCATAGTCCTAATTACATTAACTGGTTGAGAGTAAAACAGACAAAGCCTCTTTGACATTTGTAACATTGTCCCTTCAGCAGCTTAATACTCACGTTTTTCCCAGAATGTCATTCCCTAGTGGATGACTGGACTGAAAAAAATATCACAAATAGCTAACGATAAGCAGATTTTTTGTTTCCAATAAGACTGGTGGCACTAAGATGCTTCCAGCACTAATTGTGTAACTGTTACAGTCCTTTAGTTTAAGATATTAGTCGGCCTTTCTTGCGCACAAGAAACCTGTCATTACTCGCGAGTGATGATGACAAAAGCAGCGTTGGCTTCCGGATGATGATAAGTTGAAAAGCCCTGATTCAGAGGAACTACGTCAGCATCTTGTAAACTCTCCAGGATATGACCACTGTCAAAACTTTCTCCAAAGACTATTCAATGCCCTCCCTCCTCTCCCTCATTCTTCATCAGGACTGAGGTCCAAGAGCAGAAAGCTGTGTGATTTGCTGCCATTTTTTTTTTTTTTCCAGGTCGTGTGGAACAGTAGTACTTTCAATGTGTGTTGCTGTCATGGTACTGTTTGTTGGGGGATTCTGTTGGGTCGTCTGTCCTCAGTGAGATTCCCCGCTCCCTAAACGCTCATTCAAACAGTTTCCTAAAAATTTCACATTTTCTTCTCTTTCTGCCTTCAGCTGCATTTCCCTTCCTTTTCATATACCGTCACATAACAGACGCAATTCTGGTTATTCTTTTCACATAGAAAAATGAAGCTTTCATCGATCTCTTCTATAAGATTGTACAGCCCTTTGTCCCCAAGTGAATCGGCTGATTATGAGAAGTATTCAATCACTGTTTAGTAGTTTCATTATTTTTCTTTCTAATCTTTGCTCGCTCGGAGGAGGTCTCCTCAGCCCTACAACGCCCGACCCAACAAAAGAACTTCACCTCAGTCTGAAACCCAACAAAGCAACCAGCCTCGTCGCCGGGAGAGACGAAGAGCCTCAGACTTAACTTCCATGCGAAAGAAACAGGCAACATGATACTCCTGACGGATGGACTCATTAGCTTACAAGATCACCGCCACTAAAAGGGATCAGTCATCCAGAGCCAGCTAGGAGTCAGGTGGCACAACCAAAGCTCGTTAGAAGTCAGCTAGCACAACCACAACCACCTGGGAGTAAGGTGGCACACACACAGCCGGCTGGGAGCCAGCTGGCACATGGTAAGAGTAACCATCTCTCGGTCTGCCAGTCTCCTGGCATTGGAGCAGAGGGCCGAGACTTCCCTCCTCCCCACTCACCAGCGTCTCCAGATTAAGGTCAAGCGCACCTCTGCGACACGTGCCTCCCACTCCATCACCATCAACACCACACACCCACCACCTCAGCCATGAGTCACAAAATGCACCCACCCACCCACCCACTCATCCATCAACACTAACGTCTGACTGACTCATTTGTGGAAGTTTTATGATAATTTCCAGCGAACGACCACTAATATGTGCTGGGTTAACGCTGAGTGTGATCAAGGGGTAAAATCTTCTTACCAAAAGCGTAAAATAAACGCACCAATAAAATGCGTTATAAATGTCCAACTCAGAGAAGAAATTCAAATATCTAAGTAAGAGGTTTCAGCCCCACACACGTACTGGACAGAGCAGTCCGACTTGTTGACTGCCCCTGTTAATGACCTCAAAGCTTGACGCATTCGCCATACCCCTCCGTTCTGCTTCTCTTTCCCCCTCCTGTACATATTACTCTGGTTTCTCCTTTCAAGACCCGGCTGCTAATACGCCGCCTCTATTAGCTAGGTCACGTAATGCTGTGCAAGCTGCTGCGTCACATGATTACGGCGTGACCATCGGTAACCCTACAATGACTCGTTGTGATGTGTGTTTCTAACCCTACGCCGCAAATTTCTGGGACCTCTTTATCTCCTCAGGTCTCTCCCGACAGCTCTGATCTGATTCTTATTAAATGGCATGTTATCTACTCCCACCAGAACTCTCAGACTATTTTCACTCTTCTCTCCTTGTTCTTTTGTTTTTCATATTTCAGTTAAGGCCTGTTCTCGATGTGGACTTTTCTTCATACATATATATATATAGATGGATAGATATACAGACAGATAGATTGATAGATAGATAGATAGACAGATAAATAAATAGATAGACAGATATATATACAATATCAGGTGTAGGCGAAGAATATGGTGCTTAATAGAGCAGGTGTTCCTATGTACAGCATCCACCCGCCAGGATGGCTGCTCTATCATACCCTAAGTAGGATATAACCTTACCTCCACCATGAACAGGAGACTCCAAGGGCCTGGGACTCGCCCTAAGAGGCTATGGGGCAGCAGGAGGAGAGAGAGCCTCTCATAATCCTACCCCGCCAGGGCAATCCTAGCCTGGCCCAGGCATTATCACTTGTACAAATACACTTCTCTTGTCGAAGCTTCCAAGGTTCTTCAGTCGAGTGCCCAGGAGGAGCTTTTGAAGAAGCCATCTCTTCAGCTAGAGGCGTCCAGCCAAAGCGTCTTAGGCGTAAATAAGCTCCGAGGTTATTCACATTTTTGCCTCAACAACAGACAACATTTTGGAATTGATTAGCTTAGTGTAAAATGCATGGATGATAATGCTTCCCTCCGGGCCGGTAAAGTTTTCTCAACATCGTCTCCAAAACTCCCTGACAGGGTCCGCCACGCTCGTCAAGCGGTTGAAGTATCACACCCACACACAAGTGTCCGAATGCCTGACAGTACCTCCCTCAGTGTTCCCAGCGTAATATATTCCACCATGTATTCAGCGCGTCCCAAGCCCTTGTCTTGAACACAAAAGGAGTCTACACCAAGTGTGAGTGAGTGTGTGAGAGGAGGCTTCAAGGAACTACCGGAGTTATAAAATGGCTTTAAAGCCAGGCATCCTCCACAACACGATAATCTGAAGGCTTCGTCAGCCTTCCAAGTGATATTTAGATATGCAAACACATGACATCAAAATTACCACCAGACTTTAAATAAACTTAGATAACACTTATCTCCTGCATCTGGGAAGCCCGCTCCCTGAGGGCCTTGCCTCTAGAAATAGAAATATCTCAGTAATATTGACGAATTATTTGCTTTACACATTTAATATCAGTTAAAGAAAAAAGATGCATGTCATACATCTTTATTTAAAGAATATATCTGACATATTCTAAACAAAATTTCACACTAAAATACCTCATATCATGTTAGGGAAGGGACATAAAACCCATATCATAAATAAACACAAGCGTAACATAGTTTTTGTCTGAAAATACAAGGTATATATAACCAGAAGGAGTAAATATGTAAAATACTGTTTAGACTCTGGATGTGACGTGCTAGCAAGGTTGGTACCGAAGTTAAAATGAGATCCTGAGCAAGAATGATGGAAGGTAAAGACTATACAAAATCATAATACTGATTCATCTGTATCAAAGACCTTATCAAGTCTCTCAGAGAAGACCTCAAAAGTCTTTCAGTGAAGACCTTCGTGGTCCCTAAGTGAAGATCTAAGAAGTCTCTCAGTACCTTTAGCAATATCCCTCTCCTTCGTAAAGATAAACTTCGAAAATCGTCACATCAGATTAATCACTTGAACTTTGGCATCTACATATATATATATACGAGACTACAAGAGACTACCACTTTACTTAAACAAGACTAAACAATATATAATCCTCAGACTCACAAATACCAATCGGACCGCATCGCTTGAGCAGGAGAATTATATAGACTCTATCTCTCCCTTTCTGCTCGTGAGATATGCATACGCACATATCATATCACATCGACCAACATGGAACCATCTGTCTCCAATATTAAGGCGCGTCTTGCATGTGGAATAACGCCTGTTGTAATATCAGCTTTGAATAACGGAGTAACTGAGACACAGGTGTCTTACAACACATCGATTTCCGACATCACAGTTACGACGGAAATAGACCGTTCCCCAATTACGACACTTACAATTAAAGTACCTAATTACATTATTAGAAACTGGACGTCCTCTACCATTAAAACACCTATTACGACAGCAGAAATGGGTAACATCATTCTTAACCTTTTTATTCTTGGCTGCCAGCCAAGACCATAATCTACGCTCTTTTGTTAAAATCCTCCCCATTAAATACAACCCTGGGAAATCTTCCTCTACGGTGATAAGGTAGTCTGATAAAGCGACTTCCAGTTCTACCGCTGTTTACCGGCGTTTTCATATTTTAAAGATAATCAACGATTAAATTACCTGAATGCTTTATAGCTGCAGATTTTATACATCTAGAGCATAAGTTATTGAATAATATACGTCCGCAGAATGGAAGCTTAACGATACAGCTCCATCGCACTCCGTGACCGACTCTCTCACAATCTACCAAGGCTTTAATGTCACACGTATCAAACATTTCATTCTGCACATCCATTAAGTGGCAATTTCCACAGCTACTTCTACAGACTCAGTCGTTACCCCCATAAGCCACACAAAACGACTCCATTACCTTAGTTAACGTCGAGTTCGGAAGGCTTTCCCTCTGCCCTTAACAGCTCGGTTTGAGGTCAAGCTTCCCTATTGGTTCTTATGATCAGTCAGGTTTATTTGGGGTAAAAGTCCGAGAGAGATTGGAGAATATGCCACGGAACGATAGAATGACAGGACGGATCTTGCGAAACAGCAAGGGGGTAAAATAAGACAAGCACAGTACCGTAGTACACTCCTGTTCTTCCTCACGTCAAAGGAGCCCAGGATATGAGGCGAGCGATGGCTGTGGCCCAAGGTGCAAGGTTACCCATGGACCGAGGAGCAGACGACCCCAACAGCACTGCGCAACATGCCAGGTGAGGCCTGAACCTGGCTCACCTGCCCCTAGTTACGGCGGCCAAGACAAATGACTCACCTGCGGGAGAAGGAAAAAAATTATATGAAACAAATTACGAAGTTAATAGACTATATGGTATGCAATATGTGACTTGTCAGTGAGGGGGACACAAATAGCTCGCCTAACGTGCGCCTGGCGGCGATGCTGGGAACTACTACTTCCCCCCTTCCCCATGAGCTAGGGCTAGGAATATATATCTATATATATATATATATATATATATATATATATATATATATATATATATATATATATATATATTGCTATTAAAGATACATTAGAATCTTAATTCCCATCTAGATAACATACAATTGTCAATATCTCTTGAAACATCTAATCTTTGGTCTGAATTACGGTTACTAGTCCTATGAAATAAAAGATCTATAGTGACCACAGTGACTCATTTGAGCAGCAGATGAATGCAGAGTATTA
This sequence comes from Panulirus argus, assembly GCA_038088735.1. Taxonomy (NCBI): domain Eukaryota; kingdom Metazoa; phylum Arthropoda; class Malacostraca; order Decapoda; family Palinuridae; genus Panulirus; species Panulirus argus. The sequence continues at coordinate 6,794 of JAYMFT010273834.1, forward strand.
TTAGAAAATGAAAGCACAGATATGGAAAAGAAAATACGTTTTATAATTGGCAAACGTTATGCACATGACAACTATAAAAAGATACAAAATGATTCAGTGCGTATTGCATGCATCTTTAAAGAACATGTACTGATTACATATATGCTGATAAATCATTCAAAGTCTACCAATTTCCACATGCTGGGTTCCTCAAGAACTGCAGAAACTCTGCATAATTCAGCTATACATCAAAGTCACATATTCTTCCATTACGCAGAGGGCAATACCACTCTGGGTTCGAACCCTGGGCGCGGCAGTCGGCCCACAGCCAACTCTGCTGGTCACCCTCCTCTTACGGCGGTTGTTAAATGGGTACCTGGCTTAGGCTGGGTTGTGTGTGAGTGAATACTCTTAAGGTTATGAGACGGGAAAACACGAGCTTATTCAGATCAATAAGTCTTGCTAACGTGTTCAAGCACCTCAATGATCAGACGTTCCCACTCGTCTCTAACTCTTCAGGTAGGCCTTAAATCTAAGACTTCTAAAACTATTACTTACTAGTTGAGTAGAAAAAATATTAAATCATAAAATTACATATTTGCTTTACCTAAATGGAAGGAATACAGTAAGCTTTATAAACGATCTGATAATACATGGAACTTAAAAGTATCGAAGGGGAATACAAAAGGGTGGGTCGCTTTCCCCAGTTCCATTCCAATATTTCAAGACATTCCATGTGTTGGAGAAGTATCCACAAAATGTATTCATCCAGCAAAGATGTGGTGGTTTACGAAGGCCTGCGGGTTGCAGCTTCCATCAGCTGTTTGAGGGTAGAAGACCTCAGAACCTAGCGTAAGGTGTACGTGAGTTAACCATGGCAGTGGTGTTACGGTGGGAGAAAGGGTAGTCCTACCCTCGCCCACCACAGTAATGCCCCTATGGAACCTTCAGTCACCCACTCAGAGGCTACCACTTGCGATCTCATTATTCAGACATGCGCTTCAGCACTCATCCACCTTTCAGCAAATGGGAAAACTTTTAAAACGACCCTAAAATTTAGTCACTAAAATTCATTATCATAAAAAAGCCTATCCCGTATTGCAAATTAGTAATAGTAAATCTACTTTTGTCCAGCGCTTTTAGCCTGACTCTCATTTTCATTATCAAAATAGCACCACATGTGTTCTATGTTTGATTAAACAATACTCGCCCTCCAAAAAAGAAACTATAAAAAAAAAGACTGCATAATATATTTCTTCATTATGACTCGTTTTTTGCAAAGGTTTAGGGACTTCGTAGCGTGAAATATATTTGTGCGGCGGAAATAGATTACAGAGACGAGTTTAAGTAATGTCTGTGTGCATCTGGCCTCCATTTCTCGTGGTGAGGACTTGAAGAATCTCCTCGACTTTCCTTGTCATGGGAACTTTCACACCGATACGATACTTGGATGTGATGGACTGGCCTTTGAAGGTCCAGGCAAAAAAGGCCAGATCATCGTACTTTATAGTTGATGTTAAGGTGCATACAGGGCAAGGAATCCTTGGGTGTTAATTTCCTCTCTTGTTTCTATTTATCCCAGTCGTTTCATGTTTTTCTTCCTTGTGGAGAGTTCTCTCTTTTCATATATCCCTTGAGAACGCAGATGGCGACTATCTGGTAATAATATAACCTCTTTTCTAAGTACGTAATCTTCACCCCGTGTGTTGAGCGCAGGGCACTTCAGGACCAGAAATGGTGACGGAGAGGAAAGCAAGTCCCGTCAGGACTCCACACCCAGTCATCCAGATTGCCCAGAATGCCAAGTAGAAAGACGTGATACTCATGGATGCTCAACGTAAACTGCTTCTGGTAGGGAGGAACTCCTACCCGCACCCATAGTTGGAAGTGACAGTAAAGGCGAAGCGCGCCGGACTAATACAGATCTCTGAGTCCTTCAACGCGAAGGGTCGGAGATGCAATTAACCACAAGCTTGAAATGGATTTCTTAAGCTTAAACTGTGGGGAAGAAAAAAATAAACGTGGTTTCCATATACATTTGCCGCATATGGCAAGGGATCAGTGGCCCAAGATCCCTTACCATCAAGCCTTTACAGACACAATAGTAAACCTAACCTCCATAAAGGGCCATACTTACCCTCTAGGCTTTTGCTAAACATAACTTCCCATACGACTTTAAAATTCTAAGACAGACGGACACCAAAGAGTCGAGGAACAGCGCGTAAACGATGGACATGAGACGATAACTGCTGACCCGACATGAGCAGGAAGGGGAGTAAGAAAACTCCATTCCTTTCAAAACACACGATATCAGCTGCCGTGAGCTTCTGGCACGAGACGCGAGTACGAAACGGCGCAGATCATCCCGTAATACAATACAAAAAACAAATTTGTGGTGACTAAGGTCTCGGATGTCTCTCCCGGAGCTGTGAACTAGCGAAGACTGGCAATATATGTGTGAAGCTGTTTACAATATGGGGGTGAGAGACAGTGTTTAATACTGTTAAATCATCCTTACTACACTGATCACAGGATTCAGGATGGAACAGGACCTGATGTAAATGATGAACAACACATCCAATAAGAATATAAATGGATACAAAAAGCAGCAGCAGACAACAGGGATTACGAATGATTCTGATGGTAATAACGTATACGTGGATAGTGCAGCCATCTGTGGGCAGAGAAAGGTACTGAGAACACGAGAATGGCTTCTACCACCACAGTTCGGTCTGGGATCATACCTGATCTTACGATAGTCTCTTTAGGTCTTCTGTCACCACAACTCGGTCTGTGACCTAACGCTTACCCAACGTATACCATACGATGGTGTCTTGGACATCTACTACCCTCCCACGGGTGAGTGTGGGACCTTACCTTAAGAGGTCTTCAACCTCTAGAGCTTCGTCTCCTTCCGCGCTGTTGCGTTGCGCCTAGGAAGGCCAATAGACTTAACATCCTGCGAGGGTTCGCACACTCTGTGGTTACCTGTTCACTTCACATGTCTCCGTTGAACAGGCCACAGTGTTTCCAACGGGTGTTGGTAACGTCTTAAAACATATTTTGGATCTCGAACGTTTACGCAGTTCATTCTTATTTGCGATCGTTGCATTTCCTCGATTTCTGCGGTCATATTTTCCAGTCTTCCACGCTCTGTCGTACCAATGAGGAACTGTTTTCGAACGAAGACTGGGATGCATTCCTTACGGGATTTCCCAATGGAAATCATTCCGCATCTCTCCCGTCCCTGCTGTGGAGAACACGCAGCAAACGAACGGATATTTCACAATGAGCTTTTAAAGTTTACGACATCCATGAAACGCAACTTGCAACAGTAGGAATACACGCAGTCTTTCCGAAATTAATAATAAAACTGATGTATACAGAGCCAAGTGTTCTGGCTGGCTGGCTGGGTCGTCTTTCAATTTGCCAACATTGCACCAGCAGGCAGGAAAAAAGAGAGGAAGAGATCGGCCACTTAAAGAAGAAAAAAAAAAAAAGACTTAAGCCCCTTCCAGGGTAAAGTGGGTCTCGCATATCTTTAGCCTTTACCAGCTCGTGCGTCCAGTCATCTGAAACACTGGAACAGACTCGTGCCTGGGGAAGGAAGTTTTAATTATGCAAATAATGCAACTGTCAAGCCCAATAACTGTTAACTTTTAGCTCTCCCTTAATTAGTTTTCCGTTTATTAAAGTTTTCATGTATCAAAATGAATATATACATACATGCATACATACATAAATACATTATATATATATATATATATATATATATATATATATATATATATATATATATATATATATGTATATAT
>JAYMFT010273845.1:0-10587 GCA_038088735.1 Panulirus argus
TCCATTCACTCACATACACACATATATACATATATGCACAATACATACATATACATACCAACATATACATATATACACACATATGCATACACATGCATATACACATATAGACATGTACATATTTATACTTGCTCGCCTTCATCCATACCTGACGCCACCCCACCCCACAGGAAATAGCATTGCCACCACCTGCGTCAGCGAGGTAGCGCCAGGAAACAGACGAAAAGGCCACATCCGCTCACACTCAGTTACTTACTAGCAGTCATGTGTAATGCACCGAAACCACTGCTCACTATCCATATATATATACAAATGTACACACAGAGCAAACACCAATTACACGTACAGTTTACTCACACACATACACACACACAAACACACAAACACACACACACACTCATGGGTAATAGCAGCAAGTAGTACCTCAGCTACCTCGGTCCTGGCATGTAAAGCCTTATTAGTAAGACATATACAGCCACTGCCAACTTTTATCATTCATCCTCCCTTAGCATATCTTCCAAACCCTTCAAATATATTTGCTACATCTTTCCCCTATTCTTTCTAAATATCCTCCACACTTCGTCTAGTTCTCTCGAAGAATGGGGAAAGGTGAAGGGGTGGGGGAATGAAGGGTGACTGGGAGAGACAAACCATAAAGGAAGAAAAGCTGAGGTGGGGATGGCCTCTCGTTGAGTGGCACTTCTGGTCACAGCATCCACAGTCATGAGGTTAGCTGTCGAAGGCACAGTAACCTTGGCAAATACTGCTTGATCTGGTGCTTGTGTGTGACATTACAGCAAAGCTTGCAGCTCTCAACGCTAGCGATGCGTCACATACTGCATATAGGCTCCTTTACTTCCGTCACGGCTCACAGCCACTCCCTCCGTCACTCAGTACAGTTTCCTATCCCGTCCTCGCGTCACACCGTCACCTCCCGTCCGTCCGCTAATGATGCTCTCTATTGTATACGACAGTTTTCCTTCTGTGTACACCTCCTTTAGGGAGACCCATCGCACATGTGTCTCTGTTATGTATGTATTAACTTTGTCATCAGGTACACACACAACCACAACGAATGTTCAGCCCTCACAGATAGATGAATAACTGTTTGAAGTTAGAGAAGGAAGCTTCTGATTGTCATAACAAGACGAAAACCTACTGAAAATTACATTCTGTGTCTATAGCTTTCTACGAAGAGCTAGGATTACCTTATTCTCCCTTGTGGGGAGGGGTCCAGTCGATTTCATGGAAGTGTGGAGCTGAGATCCAGCCCAGTAACTGGAAGTGCGGGCATGGGCTCCTGCTGAATACATGATAATGTAAGGCTGGGGATCAGCCAAGCACGTGCAAGTGCGAGGCTGGGGATCAGCCGAGTATGTAGAAGTGTAAACAGAGACTTATCTGCAATGTTTACTGTGGGATCTGCAATGTCAATTTACTATGAAATCACAACATTCATTTCCTTTGAATTTCGTGACAATCACATTTTCTTACTACTACGTCAGCAAAAAACTGTTTCAGTAAAATGACTGAGTGTTGTAAACAGTGCTTCTGTGTTCTTCAGTAATGTCCCAGTATTATCAACAATGTCTAAATGCGGCCCGTAGTGTTCATGTGCTGTTGGAAGTGTCCAGGTATATCCATTGTTCTAGTGTTGTCAGGATTGTTTCAGTGTTGTCTATCCTCTTCATGAATTGTCAGTAGTCTTTCATATGGCGGTAGAATGTGGTCAGGAGTATATGCGTGCCATCACTAGTGTAGGTGTGGTGTAACAAGTTTTTATATTGTGTTGTCAGAAGCGCCTGAGTGCTTCTGATAATGTCCAGTGATTTTGTCAACAGTGCTTGAACATTATCAGTTGCGGCCGACTGTTGTCTCCAAGTCTGAATGTTGTCAGTAATATCTGAGTGCTATTATGAGAATCTGAATATCATCACGAGTGTTTGTGTTGTCAATAGTGTTCACTCTCTGTTGTCCGAGCGTTGTAAGTAGTCAGATTTCTGGTAAGCAGTGTTTAAATTTTATCAGTAATTGTCCGTATATTGCCAGTAATCTAATTGCTGTAAGTAGTGTCTGAAATCTGTCAGTAATTTTTGGATTGTAATTAGTATTTCTATCTCTAGCCTTTGAGCGGTGGCAGAAATTTTGAAAACTACCATCTGCGTTTTGCAAACAGTGCCTGAATGTTGTCAACTGTCTCCTAATGTTGATATCCCATGTCTGAGTTTTTTTCAGCTGTGTGTGAGGGCATCAGGTCGTGTAAGGGCTGTCAGGTGTGTGTGAGGGTTGGTAGGTATGTGTGAGGGATGTCAGAGGTGTTTGGGTTAGCTTAGGATTGTGTGTGTTGTCAGAAGTGTATGAGTGTGAGCTATTAGCAAGGTGCACTGGTAACTCAAGGCGGTTTGTGTTGTCGGTACAGTATTGATTGATGTGTGTTGCTAGCATTGTGTAGAGGTGTGTTGTCAGCAGTGTGTGGTCAGTATAAGCCTAGTTGGTGGCAGGACTAACCAGGGTTTCACCTTAGCCTCGCTGCCGTCCATCTCCTCCATCATGGGGTCTCTGGCCGGAGGCTTCCTCATGGACGCCATCGGGCCGCGGATGACGCTCCTGGTGACGGCGATACCTTGCCTCATCTCCTGGTCCTTCGTCGCCTTCGCCCACAACATCATCCTTATCTATGTGGGCCGCTTCATCACCGGCATCTTCTTGGGCATTTTCTCTCCCGTCCCACAGGTGGGTCAGGTTTAACATAAGTACTCTTATGGCCAAATGAAGATCTTTAGGCATTTCAACACCGGTCAAATTTAACAAATATTAAGGAAATAACTCCAGGAAATATTGAGATATTTTTCCTACCGGGTCCATTTGGATACCACAGGCCATTCAGGGTTTTCAAAAGGCTTCGGTTTTATTCTCCATTCGACACACTGAGTTGGTCCAACTGACAGGGTCTCGTGCCTTTGTGTCCACAGGTGTACGCCACGGAGATAGCGGAGCCACGCATCCGAGGCTTGATGGGTGCCTTCCCTGAAGCGGCCGTGGCGCTGGGCTCTCTTCTCTGCTACGCCTTTGGGTAAGTCCTAATTCCTTGACAGACTAACATAGTATTCCATAAACCTTGTAAATGACATGGGTTACCCCAACTGGCTGCATACAGCAGAAAAAAGTAATTATTTCCAACTAACACTCACGAAGGCTACATCTCGCGAGACATGTTAGAGAGATAGTTACTTCCTGCTATCTCTACACTACGTGGGCCTGTAGCTACCTTGGAAATCTTGTATTTGAGCCAAGAATTTTTCTCTACAACTTCCCAATTAACTACTTTCAATATTCACAATTCATATCTCACACTCTCTCCTTTGCTCACCTTGTCACACAAAATCACTGGGTGAACTCATCATCCATCGTATCATTTACTTATGTCTTAGGACAGCTCTGATCCACTTGTAGCTGCTAATCTCACTCAGTAAGTAAAGTCCCAATCATATATGGTGGAATAAACGAACAATAACCAGCGAAGAGTCTAATAATGAAATACATTTACAAGACTCACTGCCATAAAGAAATATAATTCAAAATACTTCACTGCCGAGAGGCTGTTGAAAAAACAAATAGATGAATAAGTAATGGAAGTGACATAGAAATAAACAAAAGCTACTATCCATCATATTTGTTAATATAGCATGAGTATTCTTATTTCTAGATGAACACAGAATAAAGAGAAAAACTAAACAAAAGACCAGCTCTAGTGAACCGTGCCAGGCACAGACCTGGAAAACCTGCCAATAACAACAGTTTAATGAGTCGGAAATAGAGGCGAAAGAGACAACAATACTAAGTGTTCCTTTAGCAGCAAAAATCTAATAATGTCACTGAGTTCCCCTCATCTTCACCTCTCCATTATCCAGAGAAGATAAGAGAAAAAAAAATTAAGATAAGGAGTGACATCATAGCATACTTGAATTATTTACAGAACCTGAAGACAATCAATGTGCATACATTAACTTTCGACATTAGTTAATACATTCAATTAATTTTCCTTGTTCAGATTTCCTCATTATGTCATCACTGGTGATATATTAGGCAACATATCCCGCAAAGTACAGTGTGACTAGGGACAATGACCACCAGATGCCACCTGAGAGTCGCCCAAAGTATGCGTTGGCGAGTTTTTTGATAGAAAAGATAATCATATCTAAACGGTCATCCATCCAAGTACTAACCAGACCGAACGCTGCTTAACTTCGCTTATTGGATGAGAGGCAATGTTTTCAGCGTGTTCCGGCCGTTGGCATATCTTTTGAATCGGGAGGTCAATGGATGATATTAATGGATGATAAGAACTACAGACCGATTCCTTACATTCCTTACGTTCATGACATTGTTTACGAGCTGCTGATTGATGATGGTTTAGAGGAAGTCTCGTTTGTGTTACAGGTCGGTGATGGACTGGAGGTATCTGGCGGTGACGTCTGCCCTGGTGCCGGGCCTTCCGCTCTTCCTGTCCATGATCCTGCTGCCGGAGTCCCCGCAGTGGCTCACCAAGAAGGCCAAGCTCGACAAGGCTGAGAAGTCACTCAGGTAAGGATACGAAACACGGTTGACGCTGAGTTACGGGGAGGTGTAAGGTTAGGTGTTGGGTGGTGGGTGTGTGGGTGGGTGGAAGGTGTGTGTGGGGGGGGGGCACGTAACTGGGCAGGTGTGGGACAAATGTAGTCACAGAGGCTAGTATAAGGAGACGTGTAAAGTGTTGGGGCAGGTGTATGAAAAGAGTGGGTGGTGTTGTGACAGTTAAGAATGGGTGCAGAAGTACGTGGGTGTAGAGGCATACATATAGTGGACATGTGTAGCAGGGGCTGATGAGAGTCTGATGGGAACATGTGGGGCAGCTGTCGTACGAGAAGGTGTAACACTGGAAGGGATACTGATGTAGTTTTATGAATATGGAACAGAAAATTATCAAATAAAATGAAATAACTTTTTTTCCTTTTTTCAGCGAGTCTCTCTCATCCACAAATAATCTAGTGCATTCATACGCAGACGACTCAGCACTGCATTCATCCACATCCTTCAATTCTGCTCCCTCTTCTCTCACTCGATCTGCATCTCGCCTTGACACAGTTTCGTCAATAAACTCGGACTTGGACAGCATATCTCAGTGGAGTACACAAAATCTACTTATTTTTAATGCCTCCTAGACCCAATTTCTACCCACTTATCTATTGAAAACTCCTCATGACTCTCGTATCTCCTTTGACGGTTCTGTGATTCCACCTCTTGACTCGATGAACGTACTTGGTATTGCTTTAACATCCACTCTTTCTTGGAAACTCCACATTATGGGAGTAGCTAAGTCTGCCTCTAAGAAACGGTGTCCTGTTTAGATGTCGTAACTTTTTTCTTCTGAACAATTGCTCCGTTTATACAAGGGATTGATTCGTCTTTGTATGGAGTATTGCTCTCACATTTGGGGTGGTTCTAGCTCTGTATCCTTACTTGACAGAGTTGAGTCGAAAGCAGTCCGACTTATCAACTGTCCCAGGCTAACTTCCAAACTTAACCCCTTTGCCCTACACCGCAATGTTGGTTCTCTTTCCCTTTTCTATAGGTAATACTTTGGGTTTTGCTCCCGAAAGCTGGCTGCTTGGGTGCTCCCACCATTAGCTAGACCACGCAATACTCGGCAAGCTTCTGCGTCACATGATTACTGTGGCCATTGGTAACTCAAGTGTGTGCCGTTTTGATAACTGCTTCTTTTCCTACACGTCATGGCATTGGAACTCTCTACCTTCTCATGTCTTTCCCAATAACTATGACCTAGCTCATTTCATTAGACAGATCTTTCACTTTCTCATAAATTCGTAAATACTCTCCCGGTGTTTTCTTCCCGTTTCTTAATTCTCTCTATTTTTCAAATAGGGCCCGGCCTTGCTGTGGACTTTTGTCAGTGACTGGAGCCTGGAACATAAAAAAAAAGAAATTGTAATATATTTGTGTTCATATACCTCCACGTGTGACATTAAGTTTTTTGAAATTGCTGACTACTCTTGATTTGAGCCTGATGGGACTTGACCGGTCTAAACCCGTTTGCTCATGGACGTGAGCCGAAGAGTTATAGTCATATCACTATTAGGGGCGATCATAGTCGAATGGTTAGCGTTCCCATCCTCACGCAAATGGTGTGGGGTTCGAATCCTTTCTGTTGGTGGGCATTACGCGTTTTATGAAAAATGTGCGTTTATATGCACTGTTTGTTTTAATATATCTGCACGTGTGACTGTTAGTAATATGAGCCTGGTGGGTCTCGACCGGTCTAGATCCCGTTGGTCATGGACGTCAGACGAAGGGTATTCGATTACTATTAATCGATTGGTCATTTCCCTATTATGGGCGATCATGTCCGAGTCGTTAACGTTCCCAGCTACCACACAAATGGTGCAGGGTTCTAATCCTTGCTGTTGGAGGGCATTACGTATTCTTTAAATCTATGAAAAGTGCGCGTCAATATACACTATATTTGTGTTTACATATCTCCACGTATTATAGTAAGTTAAGCAATATTGCTGACTACCGGTAATGTGAGCCTGTTGGGACTTGACTGGTACAAACTCGTTTGCTCATGGACGTGAGCCGAAGAGTTATAGTCATATCACTATTAGGGCCAATCATAGTCGAAGGGTTAGCGTTCCCAGATACCATGCAAATGGTTCGGGGTTTGAAACCTTTTTCTTGGAGGGCATTACTTTTTTTTTTTTTTTTTAAGCGCTTTCATATGCACTATATTTTTATTCAAATACCTCCACGTGTGACGGTAAGATCTGTTGAATTGATGCCGACAGGTAATGTGAGCCTGATGAGACTTGACGAGTCTAGAACCCGTTGTTCATGGACGTGAGACGTAGTGTATTCTATTACTATCACTGGATGTCATTTCCACATTAGGGGCCATCATAGCCGAGTTGTTAGCGTTCACAGCTACACGCAAATGGTGCGGAGTTCGAATCCTTGCTGTAGGAGGGCATTATGTATTCTATGAAAAGTAGGTGTTCATTTGCACTATATTTGTGTTCATATACGTTCACGTGTGACAGTAGATTCTGTAAAATTGTTGACTACTGGTACTGTGAGTCTGATGGTAACTTGACCGGTCTAGACCCATTTGCTCATGGAAATGAGACGAGGGGTATTCGATTACTAGCAAGCGATTAGTCATTTTCCTATTGGGGCGATCATAGCCGAGTGGTTAATGTTCTCAGCTAGCAGGCGAATAGTCCGTTGTTTGAATCCTTGCTGTTCGTGTACGTTATGTGCCATGAAAAGGGCATGTACATATGGACAATAATATGTTCATATCCCTCCAGCTATGACAGTAATTTCTATAGAATTGGTGACTACTGGTAATATGAGCCTGATTGGTCTTGACTGGTGTAGACCCCGTTGCTCATGGACGTGAAAGGAAGGGTATTCGATTACTAGTAATCGAATCCGAATAGTCGTTTCCCTGTTAGGGGCAATCACAGCCGAGTAGTTAGCGTTGCCAGCTACCACGGAAATAGTTCGAGGTTCGAATCCTTCCTTTGGATGGTATTATGTATTTTATAAAAATAATGTGTTTAAATGCAATATTTTTGTGTTTATATACCTCCACGTGTGACAGTAAGTCCTGTAAAATTGCTGACTACAGTGAATTTGAGCCTGATGGGACTTGACCGGTCTAGATCCGTTTGCTCCTTGGACATGAGAGGAAGAGTAATAGTCATATCAATATTATGGGCGATCATAGTGGAATGGTTAACGCTCTCATCTACCACGTAAATGGTGCTGGGTTCGAATCGCTTGTTTTGGAGGGCATTACGTGTTTTATGAAATGTGTGCGTTCATATGCGCTCCCTGTTTTAATATATCTCCATGTGTGACATGAAGTTCTGTTAAATAGCTGACTACTAGGTATGCGAGCCTGATGAGACTTGACTGGTCTAGATCCCGTTGGTCATGGTCACGAGACTATGGGTATTCGATTACTAGTAACTGAATAGTCATTTCCCCATTAGGGGCGATCATAGCCGAGTGGTTAGTGATCCCAGCGACCATGGAAATGGGGCAGGATTCGAATCTTTGCTGTTGGAGGGCATTATGTGTTCTGTGTAAAGTGTGCCTTCATATTCACTATATTTGTGTTCGTATTCCTCGACTTAGGACAGTACGTTCTTTAGATTTGCTGACTATTGGTAATGTGAGCCGTATGGTATTTGACCGGTCTAGAACCCGTTGTTCATGGATGCAAGACGAAGGGTGTTAGATTATTAGTAATCGAATAGTCATTCCCTTATTACGGGCGATCATAGCCGAGTGGTTATTGTTCCCAGCTAATGCACAAATGGTGGAGGGTTCGCGAATGGTGCAGGGTTCTAATCCTTGCTGTTGAAGGACGTTATGTATTCTATGAAAAGTGCACGTTCATATGCACTATATCTGTGTTCAAAAACCTCCATGTGTGACAGTAAGTTCTGTAAAATTGCTGACTTCTGGTAATGCGAGCCTGATGGGACTTGACCGGTCTAGATCCCGTTGCTCATGGACGTGAGACGAAGGATATTCGATTCCTAGTAATCGAAGTCATTTCCCTATTAGGAGTGATGATAGCCGAGTTATTAGCGTTCCCAGCTACCACGCAAATGGTGCGGGGTTCGAATCCATTGTTTTGGAGGGGATTATGTGTTCTATGAAAAGTGCGCGGTCATATGCACTATATTTATATGTGTTTATATACGTACCTCCACATTTCACACTAAGTTATGTAAAAATGCTGACTTGAGCGGAAATTATCCCTTTGCTCATGGAGTTGTGACGAAGGGTATTCGATACTAGTAATGGTATCGTAATTTCCCTCGTAGGGGCGATCATAGCCGATTATTCAGCGTTCCCAGCTACTACGCAAATGGTGCAGGGTTCGAATCCTTTCCATTGGAAGGGATTATGTGTTTTTTGAAAAGTGCGCATTCATATGCACTATATTTGTGTTCATATACCTCTGCGTGTGATAGTACGTTCTGTAAAATTGCTGACTACTGGTAATGTGAACCTGACGGGACTTGACCAGTCTAGATCCATTCGCTCATGGACGTGAGGTGATGGATATTCGATTAATAGTAATCAAATAGTCATTTCCCTATTAGGGCGATCATAGCCGAGTGGTTATCGTTCCCGAATACCACGCAAATGGTGCGGGGTTCGAGTCATTGCTGTTTCCGGGCATCATGTTCCATGAAAATATGAGCATGATGGGACTTGATCGATCTAGACCCCGTTGGTCCTGGACTTGAGACGATGGATATTCGATTACTAGTGATCGAATCGTTTTCCCATTAGGGGCGATCAAAACCGATTGGTTAGCGTTTCTAGCTACCACGCAAATGGTGTGGGGTTCGAAGCCTTCCTGTTAGAGGGCATTATTTATTCAATGAAAAGTGCGCGTTTCTATTTCTATACGTGGTGTTATCAAAAGTTTCCGAAACTAGTTCCATAACACGCCAACAGATGGCAGTACAGTGTTATGCCTGCTGTAACAGTTAGGCGTAACCGTCATCAATCAGTCTGCCGAGTAGGGTCATTCTGTAAACATCATGTGTTGTTCTATGGGATTTTTTTTTTTTCTTTTACCACATGCATATTTGCGATTTCATCATGGACAGCAAACTAGAGCAAAGAGCAAACATCAAATTCTGCATCATACTCGGTAAATCTGTAACTGAGACATTTGACATGATTCGTCATGTGTATGGCAATGAAGGAATGAGTCGTGCGAGGTGTTTCGAGAGGCACACACGATTCAAAAGCGGCAGAACCTCATTGGATGACGACAAGAGGTCTGGGCGACCTTCCATGAGCTCAACCCCCGAAAATGTGGAAACAGTTCGGCGACTTGTGCATGAGGATCGTCGCAGATCCATTAAGAACATTGCTGCCATCATACGGAACAGTGCAGACAATCCTAACGTCTGATTTGAACATGCACCGCATTGCTGCAAAGTTCGTGCCCAGGCTTCTGACCCCCGATTATAAGCAGCACTGTGCCAAGGTCTGTCAAGATCTCCATCAGCGTGCCCTGGATGACCCAACCTTCATGTCGAGGGTCGTCAGTGGGGACGAGACTTGGGTCTACGGGTACGACCGGGAGACCAAACGAGTCTTCGCAGTGGAGGAGTCCAAAATCTCCACGACCGAAGAAGGCCAGGCAGGTCCGCAGTTCGACCAAGAGCATGATTATCGTTTTTTTTTCGATATTCGTGGGGTTGTTCACCGTGAATTCGTCCCAATAGCCAGACCGCGAACAGACAGTTCTACTGTAATGTTCTGAGGCGCCTGAGGGAGGACATTTAACAGAAACGGCCTGAAATGTAGCGCGAGAGCAATTGTATGCTTCATGCCGACAATGCACCCTCTCATCGAGCTCTCGTAACTCATGAATTTCTGGGTCGCAACAGCATAATGACCCTACCACACCCATCCTACTCGCCAGATTTGGCACCTTGCGACTTCTTCCTCTTCCCGAAGATGAAGTTTCAGCTGAAGGGTCGCCGTTTT
>JAYMFT010273867.1:0-10587 GCA_038088735.1 Panulirus argus
GGGGTTCGCAGGACGCGGGTGGCACCCTGCTCTCTCTCTCTCTCTCTCTCTCTCTCTCTCTCTCTCTCTCTCTCTCTCTCTCTCTCTCCCACACACACATACACGTCTCCAAAGTTGTACAATGGCACAGAAAGTCGAGGAGATGAGGGGGCCCCATGAGTGTAGTAGAATTCCCTCCTCGTACCGTACAGATGGGTCATTACGGAGAGATAATTACGGACACTGGGGTCATACAGTATGTCGAGCCTATTACGCCTTCTGGAGTTCCATAACGGGTACAGAACAGGCCCTGTTAACAGTCCAACAGACACATCACCCTGAAAATACCCAGTCGGATACCGCAAAGTATTTACAAGTAAACGTCATAGGGGGGATAGAATTCTTCTTAAAACTCCATCCTGCCTCTTCTCTGTACCTTGAATTAGTCACTCCTTAAAATAAAGACTTTGAATTGGCAGAGGAGATTATGCTGGACCCTAGCATTATGTGGCATGGATCACATATAACAACGAGCGATGACACAATCTCCCCTTTGATAGTATGCCAGTTATGAGGTGGGGAGAAAATACGCCAGTTGGTTTGATATGTGGCCTTTAAAGTGTCCGCCCACTTTCCTCACCTCGGGAACCCACCACCACGACCCACCACCACTCAACGCCCCACCCCATGGCTCCACGTACGTGGCTCAGGGGTGAGTTCAGCTGGAGGGGGAGTTTCCTTCGTACCAATGAGAGAGCCTCCAGCATAGGCCCGTTTGTCCCGCTGGCACAGGTCTCGCCTTGGGTGAACCGAAACGGAGCCGGGAGATCTTGCGACCCAGAGGGAAGGGTGTTAGCAATTACATGACGCGCGTAAAAATATCGGCACAAAGAAAAGTGGTGGATTGGCACTTTATGGCAGGTGCTGCGGGCTCGTAATTTCGCTCATAACTTCGACACTGGAAGTCGAGCGGCTCGTATTCCGGGTTTGCACGGGTTCGGAGAACCGGGAGGGGGCTGGTGGGGAGGGGCAGCAGCAGCAGCGCCGAGTCATTGTGACCTGAATCGTCCGTGTGGTCGTGGAGGAACGCGCGTCTCCCAGGCGATGGAAAAGAAGAGTTGTTGTGGCTTCCTGGAGACGGATCGGGTCGACTGTGCATATCACCTCAAGACGTTCCAAGGACTGGAAGAGGGGTGTCGTTGCTGAAGACCCCGTCGAAGTGGTCTTCGAGGCGTCATCATTATCGGTCCGGCAAGTCGCGAGGGGTCGAAGGGGTAGCCAGAGGTTCAGAAGGTCGTCCGTGATGGGGATGTCATCAAGCGTCGAACCTCCCATTCAGTCGCGGGAAAGTCCTCCAGCCAACTGGAAAGCCTTGGAGGCGTCGGAGTATCTTTTTTTAAGGCGTCCGATGCATGTGTAAGGCCAGACCGTCTTTCCTGGAAACCTCACTTCACGGGGTGTTGGTATTGTGAGGGCGTTGAGGCGTCGGAGCGCCACCCGACCACACGGTGATTGCTGTAGGGTCGCAGGTCAGGTCATCCAGGCGTCGGAAAGTCTCCATGACGTCGTAGGGTTGTCACCGAGGCGTCGGAGACGATTAGTATGTCTCCGAGGATGCTGGAACCTCCTGAGTGGATCAAGTGAGTGCCACCACGGAATCAGAAGCTCTTCAGGGGATTATTGATGTGTTGAGACTGAAGGAACACTTTGAAGAGCGTGCGGAATGTCGTCTAGGCGTCTGAAGCAAGTTCAGGGGCTTCGGCAGTGTGGGCAAAGCCCTTGGAAATAAATCGCCCCCTCGTTTGCCGATGACATTAATAACTGGAAAGTCGTCGTTGACTCGTCGTGATGTTCTGAAAGAATCAAGAGTTGAAGGGGACACCTCGGAACCTGCTTCCCTCACTTCTCTAGCAATTAAGACGTGATGAAAGGGAGAATTTTAGTCTCAAAAATTAGTTTCAACGCCTGAGGATAAAGGGGGGAGTTCTAGACGCGGAGTAGGTTCCACGCCTGGTACTGCCTGCGGCTCACCCAACCGACCCCAGGCCGTCATCTGAGAAGATTATAATCAACACGGGTCTCTTCTTCCGGAAAATCTGGAGCGATTTGAGGACAGTTAGAGCAAGTTATGGCCCTTGGAAACACACTGCAGCTTGTGTTCTACTTGTGCACCAATTTTTTTCTTTTCTAAACTGTTTCGTAAACTGTCCCCTCTGTGGGTTTTATGGCTTGGAATCACGTAGTGTTCAGCTGTGTGAATATACGTGTTCCTCTTCAGCCGACAGTTAGGTTGCCAGTACCAGTCAATGTCTTAGAGTGCTTTCTTATATACTTTCTTATTTACGAAGACTGTGGGGTTGAGGAAGAGTTAATCCCGATTACGAAGACGCTGGAAGTTTTCGTATAAAGAGTTGTGCCAGAGGGAAGTTGAAGGGTTGAAGTGGGGTCGAACACGCTGTAGACACAGTGAGAATTACAACGGTGTCGTGTGCTTGACACAGAATCACACCGAGAGGTGTGTGTGTGTGTGTGTGGCTGAGGCCATGTTGTTGACTTGCTGGCCGCCGGCATCCGAGAGAGAGAGGTGTGAACACCGTCGCCTCCTCTCACGCCTGCTTCTCCTGCACCAGATCCCCTCCCCTCCCCCCTCAAGAGGAGGGAGTGTCTTCCCCCCCCCCCATCTCTGTTGCCCCTCTTAGGGAC
This sequence comes from Panulirus argus, assembly GCA_038088735.1. Classification (NCBI taxonomy): domain Eukaryota; kingdom Metazoa; phylum Arthropoda; class Malacostraca; order Decapoda; family Palinuridae; genus Panulirus; species Panulirus argus. Next base: position 2,683 of record JAYMFT010273867.1, read on the forward strand.
CTTCTTCCTCGCTTGCCTAGTCTTCGTCGTCGTCGTCGTCGTCGTCCACCACTACAGTCCTCCCACCCCCTCGCTTCCACCACCGTCAGTAGTAAGGCCAGGAGCAGCGCGCTAACCTTCACACCTACCAGTACACTACAGCTCCTCCTCCTCCTCCTCTTCCTCCTCCTCCTCCTCCTACTCCTCTTCCTCCTCCACCTCCTTTTCTTCTTCCTCCTCCTTCTCCTCCTCCTTCTCCTTCCCATTCTCCAGGCCAACACTCCCATAATAGTATACAGTACTCGGCATAAAATCCAATACTTGGTCCTGGGCCTTGTGACGACGTGGGGGCGTGTGGGGGTGAGAGGGGGAAGAACACAAGGGCTCTCCTCCCTCAGTCTCTCTCTCACTCACTCCCTCTCACCAGTTCTCACCCCGCGCCCTCCCCAACACCTAATAAACAAAGGTGTTGGGAGAGAGACCAGACAAGAGGGAAGAGGCGGCTACACCAACTCGACCGTCAACAGAAGGAATGGAAAAGTGGGGGAAAAATACGCCTACAAGTGGAGGGGAAAGAGTTGGAGATGATTGCAAGTGAATGGTTACGGTAAGGTGTCCAAAGGCGCGGGCGGGGGAAGAGGGGGTGTCGGCTGAATAGGACGAGGAGCAGCAATGTGGAGGGAAGGGTGTGAAAAGTGCCGTGTTGGTTATTGTGGAGTGGCCACTTGGAGGAGGAGGAGGAGGGCCACACGCTCTCTCTCTCTCTCTCTCTCTCTCTCTCTCTCTCTCTCTCTCTCTCTCTCTCTCTCTCTCTCTCTGTACGTACATGTTGATATGATACACGCACAAACTCATACACACCTGTGGCATCCCACAGAGCACAAAGATGGGGACTCCTCCCTTCCCTTCCTTGTTGCATCCACACCACCCGTAAAATTGAGGTGAGCCCCCGACGGGTGCTTCTGCTCTAGGTAGATGTCCCCCCCTACCCCGTCGAGGGCTTTGCCATTCGTTGCCATCGTTGGCACAACGGATCAGTACCGTCGTCAGGTCCTCCGGCCATCGCCTGCGCATTCTTATAGTGGAGAGGCGAGAGAACATCTGACAGACGCTGTTCTCATGCATGCCAGTCCCACACACGTCTCCTGCCCTTGTGTAATCTTCCTCCTCATCGGCCACACAGCAAGGGCTGCTACACTCTGGTCTCTTTTTTTCTCCTTTCCTCTTCTTTAATGAGGTGGTTAATGAGGAGACGAAATGAGCCGTTGGACAGGGGATAGTATAATTCAGAAATGTAAAAAGTCATGTACTTGACAGATGTAATGCCTCCCGACTCTGTCTATATATCGCTTGGACTCCGTCAGACAGTTGGGGAAGAAGCTACAGCTCCGTTCTCGCCACCGTCACCGCCTACCGCCATAGATCCCTCGTCCCCCGAGTTGCAGTTCGGTATCACCACCGCATCGAGCCCACAGGAGCTGGCAAAGATTAATGCAAGGGCGTGCCCGTTGCCAGCCCACTGTAAACACCGGTAATAATCAGTACACTTCCACCCCAGTGTAAAACTGCGTCTGTTTGATATCCCCTCCATCTCGCCTTTTATAACTCAAACTGTCCATATTCTTTTTTTCCCAGTGTATTTGCAACGTTGGTGTGTGTGTGTGTTTGTGTGTGTGTTTGTGTGTGTGTGTGTGTGTGTGTGTGTCCCCACAATCAGGGTGATTCGCTCCGCCGATGAATACCCTCAATTTGGGCCACAAGGTATACTCGCAAATGTATTCGCCTCTCACTCCTTATCCATGTATTTTCCGAGGCAGTTCTGGCATTCCCCAGGGTATAGTTTTACCCCCATTTCATCTCTGGGTAATGTGGCGTTCCGGTGACGGAGTTTCCCGACAATTTTCGCCGTGCGAGATGATAGCCATAACCTGGTGCTCCCTCCCTCCCTCCCTGCCCGCCCTCCCTGCCCTCCGCCCTGCGGTATTTCAGCCCCACCCCACCTGCGGCAATAACTCTGCCTGCATGCGGTCGAATTGAATTTCATGAGCCATCACATCTCGTGCCGTATACACATCACCTGCCACCACCTCCAGGGTCCTGTTGTCAGCTCATTGCCAGGGTCGAGCACTCGTCATTGCTCTCGTTAAGTGTAGCATCGGCCACGAGAGGAGTAGTTGAGGGCATGATCGGTGTCCGCCCGGTAGGTTATTTTACGTGGATCAGAAACGGCAGCTCCTGCGGTGGTTCCTGCCCCGCCCCCTCCCAAGGCTGACCCTGCGGCACACCACTGGCCACACACACACACACACACACACACACACACACACACACACACACACACACACACGTAGCTTGAAGAGGCCAGTCTGGCGTGTTTTGTGTGTGTTGCCCTCTCCGTCTATGGCTACTTTAGGTCGACAGGAGTCAGTTCCTTATACATATATGCAAGTGTTTTCTATTTATTTTTTTGTTTAGATCTTGTGTGTAAATTGCCTATTCATATGATGTACGGGGAGGGAGTCGTGCACTCGTGGGTCCTCATTTTTTGAATCATTCTGTATCATATGAGTTTTTAGACTTGTGTATGCTGCCACCCACATATATCACATTCTCTTTCGATTAATCGTGTGTGTGTGTGTGTGTGTGTGTGTGTGAGTGAGAAAGAGAGAGAGAGAGAGAGAGAGAGAGAGACTCCTTTCCTGGAAGATCATCATCTTGGGGGGTACCATCCCAGGCTTATGATGGGAGGGAGAATATATTAGCGTGGGCTTGAGCACCTCGTTTGCTACAGCTCCCCCCCCCCTCCCTCGTGATGGCATACCCCAGATAATGGGGGAGGGGGGGTTATCATCCCGCCCTTGCTCAGGGGGTAAGGGGAGGGAGCGGCAGGAGGAGGCCAAGAGGAAGCTCTACAATGAAGGGCAGAAGGGATGGAGGAAATGAGTGAGAAAGGGAGAGGTGAGAGTTAAGGGGGGCAGAGTTTGTAGGTAAGAGGGAATTGTTGGAGGGAGGGGCGGAGGGGTGAGAGGATGGAGGGGTTCTGAATGGTGGAGGATTTAAACAAGTGGAAGAGACTCGGGTGTTGTGGTGTGTGGAGGAGGAGGAGGAGGCTGGCACTGACTTCACCAGAATTCCTCTCGAGTTCTAGTTTCTGGATTTTGTATATTGATAATAACGCCGTCAGCGCCTCCCTCAGGAGTGGTTGTGTCGTATGTTAATATCGTTTTCCTCCTCTTCCCACAGGGCGTCATGACGGCGCGAGGTGACGGCAGGTGAGGACCCATCACCCCAGGCAGCGGCGGAGGCAGGATGGCAGGCACAACGGCACTCCTCCTAGCGGCACTGCTCACCCCAGCCACCATCTCCCTGGCCTTGGGCATCAAAGGTGAGTCCCCAGGTTGGCCTGATGCTTTCTCTGGTCCGACTCCATCCCTTTGCTTATGATTACTCAAGTTTCAGTTTCTTATGTTGACTCAAGTTTCATTTTCTTGTGATGACTTAAGTTTCAGTTTCTTGAGATGGCAAGTTTGAGTTTCTTGTGACGTCTGAAGTTTCAGTTTCTTGTGATGACTAAAATTTCAGTTTCTTTTGATGACTTAAGTTTCAGTGTCTTGTGATGACTTCCAATTTGTTTCCTATGCTAATTTCCAGTTTCATTTACTTATGCTGACTTTGTTTCAGTTTCTCATGTTGACTTTCTGTTTATAACTTATGCTGATTTCCAGTTTCCGTTTCTTATGATGACCTCCAATGTATTTTCATTCTGGCTTTGGTCCAGTTGCTTATTCCAGCTCTATTCCAGATTCTTACTCTGACCTTAAATCAGTTTCTTTCTTTGACTTTCAGAGTCTTACCTGGACTTTGTTCCAGTTTCTTACTGAGACTTCCTGTTTCAGTTTCTTCTGACCTCCAGTTCCAGTCTTTACTGTCTTCCAGTTCCAGTTTCTTTTGACTTCCAGTTCCAGTTTCTTGTGACTTCCAGTACCAGTTTCTTGTGACTTCCAGCTCCAGTCTTTACTGTCTTCCAGTTCCAGTTTCTCCTGACTTCCAGTTCGTCTCTACTGTCTTCCATTTTCAGTTTCTTCTGACTTCCAGTTTCAGTCTTTACTGTCTTCCAGTACGAGTTTCTTCTGACTTCCAGTTCCAGTTTCTTTTGACTTCCAGTTCCAGTCTCTACTGTCTTCTAGTTCCAGTTTCTTCTGACCTCCAGTTCCAGTTTCTTTTGACTTCCAGTTCCAGTCTCTACTGTCTTCCAGTTCCAGTTTCTTCTGGTTTCCAGTTCCAGTTTCTTTTGACTTCCACTTCCATTTTCTTTTGACTTCCAGTTTCTTTTAACTTTTCGGTTCCAGTTTCACGTTCTTCCTACTTCCAGCTGCAGTTTCTCCTAACTTCCAGTCCCAGTTTCTTCTGGCTTCCAAAGTCTTCAGACTTTGAGGTCTAGCGTCCGACTTCCCAGATATGTCTTGCTCATAGCTTACACTTTCTTCAGGCTGATTAGCCGCTTCATCTCCCAAGAGCAGTCTGTTCTAGGCTTTCCCAACTTCTCGCTCGTTTCTTTAATCTTTCTCCACTCCGTGTCATTTCTTCAGGCCTCTGGCATCAAGGGGGCGAGGCCTTCACACCTTTGTGTTTTAACTTCTTACATTTTCAACTGACTGGATCTCCCACTTGAAATGTTTCGCCTGCTTCCTGTTTCTCGTTCTCATTCTTCCCTCAGACCTGTGATTCATATTCTCGGCTCCTTTATACTCAACCGACCCCGGTTGCTTCCAGGGATATTTCCGTCAGGATATGGGAGTGAATGTCTCAATAAGGCAGCAGGATTGGACTTGCATCACCTGAAATTGATAAATGTAATATAGCGAGTCTCTAGTGTCCAAGAACTTTGTATGGTTAAGGTGTTGTGTGTGAGTGAGCCACACTCAACACTGTGACTCTCGCGTATGTGATTTTTCGTTGAGCTCCTCTGCTGCGCCGTATGTGCACCACACCCTCGCCTAGAGCATTGTCATTCTGTCTCCATCTACAGAGGTTATAGGGATGTGGGCTCCTTCTGCTGTCCTGCATCGGATAACTTTGTCGCACACCACAGAGTCTTTTGATATCTTGCTTTCCCATGTACTGTCCTCAGTCATACAACCTCGTCATAGACCACCAGGTCTTTTGTTGTCAGGCGTTCACAAATATTCGGACTTTATTGCTTGAGGGATTCAAATTAAATTGTTATATGGATTCCCCCTCTCATATAGGCCTCCGTGAGCAATGACAAAGCTGATGTTTTAGCCATCCTTGCACTTTGTAAAGGTTTTGTTGGAAAACAACATTGGGTTGTCAATTAGAAGCCTCGAAACTGTAATTAGAAAGGAACTAACTGACCTCTTTGAAGCACGAAGACGAGTTTAGATAAGCTCAAGTAAAAATATTTTCCATCACAGTGAAATGTGTAAAGTATGTGGAGAAAGTAATAAGATCAACAGATTGCAAGACGTTGTAACTGCTAGACTAAGGCTAGGCTGTTGGTACTATTGACGTTTTACCCTATCTGGAAATGTAATCATGTGAATTGTAAAGTTTGTGGCCAAAGACTCGGACGCAAACTAAAACACTATGTCTTAGAATATGAAAAAATAAAGTCTTTTAGGCATAGGTCTGAACAAACCCTACAGGAAATGTCCCAACACATGATTGTTACTAAGATACCTGAAATTTTAAGTTTGTATCCACTTTTTGCATCTAGTCGGGAAAACTGACCATATGAAACTATGTAATGTATGTAATAATACATCTAACATCTACAATAAACTTTAACATCCTATGTGATATTAACCCACTGGGGTCTGACTTAAGATCCCTTGTGAACTCTGTAATCCTTTTGCACTACCGCTCGCAGGATGGGCATGGGGTGCACAATAAATCTGCCGGGGTTACCGGCACAAATCAATGACTCCCTTATTCTGTCACCAGCAGATGACCTCGTCATAGACCACCAGGTCTTCTGTTATCCGTCCTTCCCTTTTCCTGTCCTCCTGCATACAGCCTCGTCATAGACCACCAGGTCTTCTGTTATCTGGCTTCCCCATGCACTGTCCTCCCATTGCACACACACACACAACACATCTGCACTGTACTGGCAGCTAACGCTCCCAGAGAGACATCAGCAAATTTGCCGAGCAATCGATAAGTGCGGCCGTTGAGAACGAGCGGATGGATTAACCTTGCACGGAAAGGCCCGGAGGGCACGCCTCCTGCAGGTCGCCTCGCGTGCTGGGGGGGCGTGGCGCTCTCGGTCGGGGAGGACTCCTGCCTGCGCACGAGATAGTGACGTCGTGAGAACCTCGTGTTGTTGTTGTTCTTCGTGAGAACTGATCCGCTGTAGATGTTAATTTTCCGAGAGGTCGAGGTTTTTTGTGCCTCGGCCCCCACGTAAATGCTGTCGTTTACGAGAGGTGATGTAGACCATCACGGACGGAAGAACTCCATCCAGGCCCCTAAGTGAAACATTAAATAAAGAGATGGGCTGAAGAAATGTAAGAAAGGAGAGAGAAGAGAAAAGGGAAAGAATATATGATTTATATTTCTTGAAGTGGAAGGATTTGCGTTTTACGATCGATTGTACAGACGTTCACAGTTGCAAGAATGTGACTTCAGGTGACTTGGGAGCATTCGTTGGCGCAACAAGAGGAAATAAAGAAATACTTATGATGTGTTTAGACGTCCGTTCTTAACTGCAAATAGAGAGTCCACACAGAGCGTTCTGTGCACCGGGAGGAGGGAGGAAGGCCCCCGGGCGATGCATATTGCTTGAACTTTACAGAGAAGAGTTGTGGCTAAACTATCCCACCCCTGCGCCCTCCCAAGACTCCGCCAGAGTTCCCTAATGAAAAGAGTTTTCTTGTACCCTCCTCCGGGGCCGTTCTCTCCTGCTGACGAGGGGAGAATAGCGGAAGAATGAGAATGACGATTATAATAATGATATTGATAATGATAAAAATGCTAATAATATTATTAATAATAATAATAATGATAATAGTAATAATAATAGTATCAGTAATAGATTTTGTAGTGCAGCAAATTATAGATTCTATTATATAATTAAGCTCATGATATGTATTAAATGACCCAAAAAAATTATATATAGTGATCGTGAATAATGAATCAGTTTTAGTGTACTCGACATTGAATGATAAAAATCATTGTACATTGCACATTGGTAAAAAAAAAAAAAAATGTAGTACTGTTTTGGTCCGGGGATTAAGAGCAGTCCTGTTTCTCAAAATAGCTCGAAAAATAGTACTTTTAATTTTTCGTCTCATTTATTGGTTTAATATGTCGTACTTTTAATTTTTCGTCTTTCGTTTATTCATTTAATTTGTCGTGCTTTTGATTTTTCGTCTCTCGTTTACTGGTTTAATTTGTCGTACGTTTAATTTTTCGTCTCATTTAATGGTTTCATTTGTCGTACTTTGAATTTGTCGTCTCATTTATTGGTTTAATTTCTCGTACTTTAAATTTTTCGTCTCTCATTCTACTGGTTTAATCTGGCTTTGGCTGCAGAGTTTTAAAAGTTTTTTTTTTTAGCCTCCGTCATGTGTGATCCCAACTTGGAGGCCTCAAGGACGGGGGTTGGGAGATGAAGACGACCGGAGCAGAGCCCACACATTCTGAGCATATGCAAAACTTTTGGGGAGGAGAAAAAAAGAAGTCGAGGAGCGGTACGTGTGTGTGTGTGGGGGGCGGGTGGGGCAGGGGGAGAGGGTTCTGGATCTGATGGTGTGGGAGGTTAGTCGTGGTTTTAGTGGGGTGGGGTGAGGGGTTGGGTCTCCCCTTGTCCTGTGTGTAGGGAGAAGGGGAGTTGAGTTGGGAGGTGAGGTTCTCTCCTCCTCCTCCTCCTCCTCCTCCTCCTCCTCCTCCCCCCCCCCCCCCCCC
>JAYMFT010273878.1:0-24158 GCA_038088735.1 Panulirus argus
TAAGCTAGGTGAGAAAATCTAATGCTCTACAGATAACACCATAATGTTCATATTAGTAGCTTACCATATATAACTGATTTGATAATGAAACAAACTGTTAATGTATAATGTTTAAAACCACAATACCCTACTTCACTGTAAGTACATATAAGCTTATTGTTTCCTGCATAGATAATAGTGAATCTAGCTAAGGTTTTGAGTTCTCTTAACGCTGTTTATAAAAAAATTTTCATCCTTTATATTCACCGAATAAAGATATGATCTGAGAGCGTGAAAATATGTTTGTTATTTAAGATCTGATAAGAGTGTTAGCATGGCTGTTGGCCATGTTCCCATTGTATTATGATTATCTCAGAATCTATCATAGCACTACGAATACTTGCACATTATATCCTAAACTTCAGAAAAATTTGTTTTTACCAGACGTGTAATAATGTGTACAATATCCAAAGTATGTCAGCGTCAGGAATAAATGAATAAGTAAGTGGACGGACACATACATGGTATTTCGACAACCATGAATGTTGTAAATCATATAGTTATAAATCATAAAGTATTTCAAGGAAGCTAAATTCAGATGATTTTAATTTGCTCTTATGATACATGGGGCTAAATCATAGATGAAGCCGATTTAAAAGGAAAAATAATTTATGATTTCCATTTATCAGAGCAAGTTACCAATAAGGAAATTGTGTTTTCCAAGTGAACGACTTCTGTGGCACATTTACAGACATTCGGCGACGCTAACCATACATGATCATCTTTCATCTATATGTCTGTGTCTCTATGTCAGTGGCCATCATTCTTTTTTTAGTGGACTACAGCAGGAGTGAATAGGAGTGAGACAACCCTTTGGTGTAGGCAGTGGCTATCACTTTCATGACCCCATGAGTCATAACGACTATCCCGGCAAGTGTCAGGTGTAGTGAATGGCTGTCCCGGTGTCAAGTGTAGTGAATGACTGTCCAGGCAAGTGTAATGTGTTTTGAATGGCTGTCCAGGCAAGCGTAAGGTGTAGTGTCTGGTGTAGTGAATGGCTGTCCAGGTAAGTGTCAGGAGTAGTAAATGGCTGTCCCGGCAAGCGTCAGGTTTAGTGAATGGCTGTCCCGGGAAGTGTCAAGTATAGTGAACGTCTATGCCGGCAAGTGTCAAGTGTAGTGAATGCTTACCCCAGGAAGCGTCATGTATAATGAATGGAATGGCTGTCCGTGCAAACGTCAAGGTAGTGAATGCTGTCCCGGCAAGTGTCAGGTGTAGTGAATGGCTGTCCCGGCAAGCGTCAGGTTTAGTGAATGGCTGCCATGTCAAGTGTCAGGTGTAGTGAATGGCTATCCCGGCTGGTATCAGGTGTAGTGAATGGCTGTCCCGGCAAACGTAGGGTTTAGCGAGTGGCTTTCCCGAAAAGAGTCAGATGTAGTGAATGGTTGTCCCGACAAGTATGATATGTAGTGAATGGCTGGCTCAGCAAGTGTCAGGTGTAGTAAATGGCTGTCCCGGGAAGCGTGAAGGTAGTGAATGCTGTCCCGGCAAGTGTCAATTGTAGTGAATGGCTGTCCCGGTAAATATCAGGCGCAATGAATGGCTGTCCCGGTAACCGTCAGATGTAGTGAATGGCTGTCCCGGCTAGTGTCAGGTGTAGTGAATGGCTTTCGCGGCAAGTGTAATGTGTTGTTAATGGCTGTCCCGGTAAGGGTCACGTGTAGTGAATGGCTGTCCCAACAAATGTCAAGTGTAGTGAATGGCTGTCCCGACAAATGTCAAGTGTAGTGAATGGCTGTCCCGGCAAGTGAAATGTATTATATATGGATATCCTAGCAAGTGTCAGGTGCGATGATTGACTGTCGAGCCAAACGTCAGGTGAAGCGAATGGCTATCCCGGCAAGCACTAGGTGTAGTGAATGGCTGCACTGTCAAGTGTCAGGTGTAGTGAATGGTTATCCCGGCAACTGTCAAGTGTAGTGATTGGCTGTCCCGGCAAGTGTAATCTGTTGTGAATGGCTGTCCCGGCAAGTGTAATCTGTTGTGAATGGCTGTCCCGGAATGTGTAATGTGTAGTGTTCGGCTGTCCCAACAAGTGTCAGGTTTAGTAAATGGCTGTCCCAACAAGTGTCAGGAGTAGGGAATGGCTGTCCTGCTAAGTGTCAGGTGTAGTGAATGGCTGTCCCGTCAAATGTCAGGTGTAGTGAATGGCTGTCCCGGCAAGTGTAATGTGTTGTGAATGGCTATCACGGCAAGTTTCAGGTGTAGGGAATGGCTGTCCCGGCAAGCGTCAGGTGTAGAGAATGGCTGTAGTCAAGTGTCAGGTGTAGTGAATGGCTATCCCGGCAAGTGTCAAGTTTAGTGAATGGCTGTCCAGACAATTGAAATGAGTTATGAACGGATGTCACGGCAAGTGTTAGATGTAATGAATGGCTGTCGAGCCAAACGTCAGGTGAAGGGAATGGCTTTCCCGGCAAGCGTCAGATGTGGCGAATGGCTGCCCTGTCAAGTGTCAGGTGTAGTGAATGGCTATCCCAAGTGTCAAGTGTAGTGAATGGCAATCCCAGGAAGTGTCAGGTGCAGTGAATGGCTATCGCGCTAAGTGTCAGGTGTCGTGAATGGCTGTCCCGGCAAGCTTCATGTGCAGCGAATGACCTCCCAGCAAGCGTAGTGTTTTGTAATTGATTATCCCGATAAGTGTCAGGTGTAGTGAATGGCTATCCGGGCAAGCGTCAGGCGTAGTGAATGGCTGTCACGGCTAGTGTTACGTGTAGTTAACGGCTATCCAGGCAAGCGTCAGGTGTAGTGAATGGCTGTCACGGCTAGTGTTACGTGTAGTTAACGGCTATCCAGGCAAGCGTCAGGTGTAGTTAATGGATGTACTGTCAAGTGTCAGGTATAGTTGATGGCTATCCAGGCAAGTGTCAAATGTATTGAATGGCTGCCTCGGCAAGTGAAATATGTTATGAATGAATATTCCGACAAGTATCAGGTGTAATGAATAGCTGTCGAGCAAAGTTTCAGGTGAAGTGAATGGCTGTCCCGGAAGGTAAAATGTGTTTTGAATGGCTGTCCCGGAAAGTGTAATGTGTAGTGAATGGCTATCCCGCTAAGTGTCAGGTAAAGTGAATGGCTGTTTCGGCAAGCGTCATGTGCAGTGAATGGATGCCCCGGCAAGTGTAATCTGTTGTGAATGGCTGTTCCGGCAAATGTCAGGTGTAGTTGTGGCTGTCCCAGGAAGCGTCATGTGTAGTGAATAGGTGTCCCGGCAAGTGTAATGTGTTGTGAATGGCTTTCCCTGGAAGTGTCAGGTGTAGTGAATGGTTGTCTCGGCAAGCGTCAAGCATAGTGAATGGCTGCTATTTCAAGTGTAAGTGTAGTGAATGGCTATCCCGGAAAGCGTCAGGTGTAGTGAAAGGCTGTCCCAGCAAGTGTAATATGTTGTGAATGGCTGTCCCGGCAAGTTACAGATGTGAACGGCTGTCCCTGTAAGTGTAATGTGTTGTGAATGGGTGTCCCTTCGTGTTAGGTGTAGTGAATGGAAGTCCCGCCAAGTGTCAGGAGTGGTGAATAGCTGTCACTGCAAGCGGCATGTGTACTGAATGACTGCTTTCTCAAGATTCTAGTGTACTGAATGGCTATAAAGGCAAATGTCAGTTGTAGTGAATGACTATCCGGGAAGTGTCAGGTCTAGTGAAAAGATACCCTGTCATGTGTCAGGCGAAATCAATAGCTATCCCGTCAAGTATCAGGTTGTAGTGAATGGCTGTCCAGTCAATTGTAATATGTTGTGAACTGCTGTCCTAACAAATGTCAAGTGTAGTAAAAGGCTATTTCGGTAAGCGTTAGATGTAGGGAATGGCTTTCCCGACTAATGTCAGGTGTAGTGAATGGCTTTCCCGGCAAGCGTCAGGCATTCTGAATGGCTGCCTTGTCAACTGTCAGGTGTAATGAATGCCTGCCCCGGAAAGTGTCAGGTGTAGAGAATGTCAGTCCCAGCATTTGTCATGTGTTGTGAATGGCTGTCCCGGCAAGTGTAATGTATTGTGATTGCGCGTCTCTGCGTGTCAGGTGTAATATATGGCTGTCCCGCCAAGCGTCAGGAGTACTGAATGGCTGCTCTGTCGAGTGTCTGGTGTAGTGAATGGCTATAGACGCAAATGTCATGTGTGGTGAATGGCTGTACGGCAAGTGTAAGGTGTAGTGATAGATGTCCTGTCATGTGTTAGGTGTCTTGAATGGCTATCCCGGCAAGTGTCAGGTTGTAGTGATTGGCTATCTCTGCAAGTGTAATGTATCGTAAATGGCTGTCCCAGCAAATGTCAGGTGAAGTGAATGGCTGTCCCGTCAAGTGTCAGGTGTAGCGAATGGCTGTCCCGGCAAGCCTCATGTGTACTGAATGGCTGTCCGGGCAAGTGTCAGGACTAGTGAATGGCTGTACCGGCAAGTATAATTTGTAGTGAATGGTTATCCTGGCAAATGTCAGATGTAGTAAATGGCTATCCAGGCAAGTGTCAGGTTTAGTGAATGGTTGTACTGTAAAGTGTCAGTTGTAGTCATTGGATATCCCCTCAAGTATTAAGTGTAGTAAATGGCGTTACCGGCAAGCGTCATTCATAGTGAATGGCTGTCCCGTCAAGTGTCAGGTGAATGGTTGTCCCGGCAAGCGTTAGGCAAGTGAATGGCTGTATTGTCAAGTGTCATATGTAGTGAATGGCTATCCCGGAAAGTGTCAGGTGTAGTGAATAAATGTCCCGACAAGTGTCAGGTGTAGAGAATGGCTGTCCCGTCAATTGTCAGGTGTAATGAATGTCTGTCCAGGAAAGTGTAATGTGTAGCGAATGACTGTCCCGCCAAATGTCAGGTGTAGTGAATGGCTGTCCCGGTACGAGTCAGGTATAGGGAATGGCTGTACTGTCAAGTGTCAGTTGTAGTTATTCGATATCCCGTCAGGTGTCAGGCATAGTGAATGGCTGTCCAGTCAAGTGTCAGATATAGTGAATGGCAGTCCTGGCAAGCGTCAGGAAAGTGAATGGCACCTATGTCATGTGTCATGCATAATGAACCGCAATCCCGGAAAGTGTCAGGTTTAGTGAATGGCTGTCCTAGCAAGTGTAATGTGTTGTGAATGGCTTTCCCGGTTAGTGTCAGGTGTAGTGAATGGCTATCTCGGTTAGTGTCAGGTGTTGTGACCGGCTATCCCGGCAAGCGCGAGGTGTAGTGAATGTCTGTTCCACCAAGTGGCATGTGTAGCGAATGGCTACCCGGAAAGTGTCAGGTGTTTTGTATGGCTGTCCCAGCAAGTGTAATGTGTTGAGAATGACTGTCCAGGGAAGCGTCTTTTGTACTGAATGGCTGCTCTCTCAAGATTCTGGTGTAGTGAATGGCTATAATGACAAATATTAGTTGTGGTGCATGGCTGTCCGGCAAGCGTCAGATCTAGTGAAAAGATGCCCTGTCATGCATTAGGTATATTGAACGGCTATCCCGGCAAGTGTCAGGTTATAGTGAACGACTGTCACGGTAATTGTAATATGTTGTGAATGGCTGTCTCAACTAATGTCAGGTGTACTGAAAGCTATCCCGGCAAGCGTCAGGTGTAGGGAATGGCTGTCTCGGCAAGCTTCATGTGCAACGAATGGCCGCCCGAAAAGTGTAATGTGTTGTGAATGTCTGTCCTGGCAAGTATCAGGTGTAGTGAATGGCTGTCCCAGCAACCATCATGTATAGTGACTGGCTGCCCCACCAAATGCAATGTGTTGTAAATTGCTGTCCCGGCAATTGTCAGGTGCAGTGAATGGCTCTCCGGGCAAGCGTCAGGCGTAGTGAATGGCTGTCACGGCCAGAGTTACGTGTAGTTAATGGCTGTCCAGTAAAGCGTCAGGTGTAGTGAATAGATGTACTCTCAAGTGTCAGGTATAATTAATGGCTATCTTGGGAAGTGTCAAGCGTATTAAATGGCTTTCCCGGCAAGTGAAATATGTTATGAATGAATGTCCCGGCAAGTATCAGGTGTAATGAATGGCTGTCGAGCAAAGCTTCAGGCGAAGTGAATTGCTGTCCCGGAAAGTGTAATGTGATATGATTGTCTGTCCCGGAAAGTGTAATAATTACTGAATGGCTGTCCCAACAAGTATCAGGTGTCGTGAATGGCTATCCCGCTAGGAGTCAGGTAAAGTGAATGGCTGTCCCGGCAAGCGTCATATGCAGTGAATGGATGCCCCGGGAAGTATAATTTGATGTGAATTGCTGTCCCGGCAAGTGTCAGGTGCTGTGAGTAGCTGTCCCAGGAAGAGTCATGTATAGTGACTGATTGCCCTGGCAAGTGTAATGTGTTATAAATAGCTGTCCCGGCAACTGTCAGGAGAAGTGAATGGTTGTCCCGGCAAGCGTCAGACGTAGTGAATGGCGTTCCCGAAAAGTGTCAGGAGTAGTAAATGGCTGTCCCGATAAGTGTAATATGTAGTGAATGGCTTTCCCAGCAAGTGTCAGGTTTAGCGAATGGCTGTCCCGGAGAGCTTCATGTGAAGTGAATAGCTGTCCCGGCAATTAATGTGTAATGTGTTGTTAATGGTTGGTCCAGGAAGTGTCAGGTGTACTGAATGGCTGTCCCCAGAAGCGTCAGGCTTTGTGAATGGCTGTCCCGTCAAGTGTCAGGTGTAATGAATCAATGTCCCGGCAAGCCTCATGTTTACTGTATGGCTGTCCGGGCAAGTGTCAAGACTAGTGAATGGCTGTTCCGGCAAGTGCAATATGTTGTGGATGGGTGTCCCTGCGTGTCATGTGTAATGAATGGAAGTCCCGCCAAGCGTCAGGTGTGGTGAATAGTTGTCCCGGCAAGCGGAATGTGTACTGAGTGGCTGCTCTGTCAAGATTCAGGTGTAGGGAATGGCTATAATGGCAAATGTCAGTTGTGGTGAATGGCTGTCCGGGAAGCGTTAGGTCTAGTGAAAAGATGCCCAGTCATGTGTCAGGTGTATTCAGTATCTATCACGGTAAGTGTCAGGTTGTAGTGAGTGGTTGTCCCGGCAATTGTAATATGTTGTGAAAGGCTGTCCCAACAAATGTCAGGTGTAGTGAGAGGCTATTTCGGCAAGCGTCAGTTGTACTGAATGGCTGCCCCGACACGTGTCAGCTGTAGTGAATGGCTGTCCCGTCAAGTGTCAGGTGTAGTGAATATCTGTCTCGGAAAGTGTAATGCGTTGTGAATGACTCTCCCGACAAATGTCATCTGTAGTGAATTTCTGTCTCTGCAAGAGTCAGGTGTAGTGAAAGGCTGTACAGTGAAGTGGCAGTTGTAGTAATTCGATATCTCGTCAAGTGTCAGGCGTGGTGAATGGCTTTCCAGTCAAGTGTCAGACATATTGATATCAGTCCCGCCAGGCGTCAGGAAAGTGAATTGCTTTCCCTGTCACTGTCAGGAGTAGTGAATGGACCCGGTTAGTGTTAGGTGTTGTGAACGGCTCTCTCGGCAAGCGCGAAGTGTAGTGAACAGCTGTTCCACATAGTGGTATGTGTAGTGAATGGGTATCCCGGAAAGTGTCAGGTGCAGTAAATGGCTGTCCCAGTAAGTGTAATATGTTGTAAATTTCTGTCCCGGCAAGTGTCTAATGTCGGGAATCGCTCTCCCGGCAAGTGTAATGTTTTGTGAATGACTATCCCTGCGCCTCATGTGTAATAAATGGCAGTCCCATCAAGCGTCTTGTGTACTGAATGGCTATAATGACAAATGTCAGTTAGAGTGAATGGCTGTCCGGCAAGCGTCAGGTCTAGTGAAAAGATGCCTTGTCTTGTGTTAGGTATATTAAATGGCTATCCCGGCAAGTGTCAGGTTTTGGTAAATACTGTCCCGGCAATTGATATATGTTGTGGACGGCTGTCCCGACAAATGACAGGTGTTGTTAAGGCTATCCCAGCAAGCGTTTGTTGTAGCGAGTAGCTGTCCCGACAAGTTTCAGGTGTAGTTAATGGCTGTCCCGGCAAGTTTCATGTGCAGCGAATGGCCGCCCGGTAAATTTAATGTGTTGAGAATGGCTGTCCCGGCAAAGGAAAACGTTATGAATGAATGTCCCGGCAAGTATCAGGTGTAATGAATTCCTGTCGAGCAAAATTTCAGGTGAGGTGAATGGCTGTCCCGGAAAGTGTAATGAGTTATGAATGGCTGTCCCGGAAAGTGTAATGAGTAGTGAATGGCTGTCCCACCAAGTGTCAGGTGTCGTGAATGGCCGTCCTGCTAAGTGTCAGGTAAAGTGAATGGCTGTCCCGGAAACCGTCATGTGCAGTGAATGGATGCCCTGGCAAGTATAATTTGTTGTGAATGGCTATCCCAGCAAATGTCAGTTGTCGTGAGTCGCTGTCACAGGAAGCGTTATGTGTAGAGGCTGGCTGCCCCGGCAAGTGTAATGTGTTGTAAATAGCTATCCTGGCAAGTGTCAGGTGTAGTGAATGGTTGTCCCGGCAACCGTCAGACGTAGTGAATGGCCGTCCCGAAAAGTGTCAGGAGTAGTAAATGGCTGTCCCGGCAAGCGTTTTATGTAGTGAATGGCTGTCTCAGCAAGTGTCAGGTGTGGCGAATGGCACTCCCAAAGAGCGTCATGTGAAGTGAATAGCTGTCCCGGCAAGTGCATGTGTTGTGAATGACTGTCCCGGCAAGTGTCAGGCGTAGTAAATGGGTGTCCCGTCATGTGTTAGGTATGCTGAATGGTTCTTTAAGCAAGTATCAGGTGTAGTGTATGGCTGTTCCAGCAAGAGCCAGGTGTAGCTAATGGCTGTCCCGTCAAGTGTCAGGTGTAATAAATGGCTGTCCCTGCAAGCGTCAGACATAATGAATGGCTGTCCAGTCAAGTGTCAGGTTTTGTAAATGGCTGTACTGTAAAGTGTCAGTTGTAGTCATTGGATATCCTGTCAAATGTCAAGTGTAGTGAATGGCTGTCCCGGCAAGCTTCAGGCATAGTAAATGGCTGTACAGTCAAGTGTCAGATGTAGTGAATAGCTGTCCAGGAAAGCGTCAGGCAAGTGAATGGCTGCCATGTCATGTGTCATGTGTAGTGAATGGCTATCTCGGAATGTGTCAGGTGTAATGAATGGCTGTCCCAGCAACTGCAATTTGTTGTGAATGGCTTTCCCGTGAAGTGTCAGGTTTTGTAAATAGCTGTCCCGGCAAGCGCCAGATGTAGTGAATGGGTGTCCCGTCAAGTTTCAGATGTAGTGAATGGCTGTCCCGGCAAGCGTTAGGCATAGTGAATGCCTGCCAAGTCAAGTGTAAGGTGTAGTCAATGGCTCTCCCGGAAAGTGTCAGGTATAGTGAAAAGCTGTCTCAGTAAGTGCAATGTGTTATGAATGGCTGTCTCGGCAAGTATCAGGTGTCGTGAATGGCTGTCCCGCAAGTGTTATGTGTTGTGGATGGGTGTGCCTGCGTGTCATGTGTAACGAATGGAAGTCCCGCCAAACGTCAGGACTGGTGAATAGCTGTCCCGGCAAGCGGCATGTGTACTTAATGGCTGCTCTGTCAAGATTCTGGTGTAGTGAATGGCTATAACGGCAAATGTCAGTTCTGGTGAATGACTGTCAGGGAAAGCGTCAAGTCTAGTGAAAAGATGCCCTTTCATGTGTCAGATGTATTCAATATCTCTCCCGGTAAGTGCCAGATTGTAGTTAATGGCTGTCCCGACAATTGTAATATGTTCTGAATGGCTGTCCCAACTAATGTAAGAAGCAGTAAAAGGCTATTTCGGCAAGCGTCAGGTGTAGTAAATGGCTGTCCCGTCAAGTGTCACGTTTAGTGAATGTCTGTACCGGTAAATGTAATGTGTAGTGAATGACTGTCCCGGCAAATGTCAGGTGTAGTGAATGGCTGTAATGTCAATTGTCAGTTGTAGTCATTCGATATCCCTTCAAGTGTCAGGCATAGTGAATGGCTGTCCAGTCAAGTGTCAGATATAGTGAATGGTAATCCCAGTAGGCGTCAGGAAAGTGAATGACTGCCATGTCAAGTGTCATGTATAGTGGACTGCTATCCTGGAAAGTGTCAGGTGTAGCGAATGGCTGTCACAGCAAGAGTACTGTGTTGTGAATGGCTATCCTGGTTAGTGTCAGGTTTTGTGAATGGCTATCTTGGCAAGCGCGAGTTGTAGTGAATGGCTGTTCCACCAAGTGGCATGTATAGTGAATGGCTATCACGAAAAGTGTCAGGTGTATTGAATGGCTGTCCCAACAAATAATATGTTGTTAATTTCTGTCCCGGCAAGTATCTGTTGTCGTGAATTGCTTTGCCGGCAAGTGTAATGTGTTATGAATGATTATTCCATCGCGTCATATTTAATGAATGGCTGTCCCGTCAAGCTTCAGGAGTAGTGAATAACTGTCCCAGGACCCGTCTTGTGTACTGAATGGCTGCTCTGTCAAGGTTCTGGTGTAGTGAATGCCTATAATTATAAATGTCATTTGTGGTGAATGACTGTCCGGCAAGCGTCAGTTCTAGTGAAAAGAAGCCCTGTCATTTGTCAGGTATATTTAATGGCTATCCCGGCAAGTGTCTGGTTGTAGTGAATGGCTGTCCTTGCAATTGTAATATGTTGTGAATGGCTGTCCCAACAAATGTCAGGTGTAGTGAAGGCTATCCCGGCAAGAGTCAGGTGTAGCGAATGGCTGTCCCAGCAAGTGTAATGTGTAGTGAATGGCTGTCCCGGCAAGCTTCATGTGCAGCGAATGGCCGCCCAGCAAATGTAATGTGTTGTGAATGCTGCCCTGGCAATTGCCAGGTGTAGTGAATGGATGTCCCAGCAACCGTCATGTATAGTGACTGGCTTCCTCGGCAAGTGTAATGTGTTGT
This sequence comes from Panulirus argus, assembly GCA_038088735.1. Taxonomy (NCBI): domain Eukaryota; kingdom Metazoa; phylum Arthropoda; class Malacostraca; order Decapoda; family Palinuridae; genus Panulirus; species Panulirus argus. The sequence goes on from JAYMFT010273878.1 coordinate 10,811, forward strand.
AAATGGCCGTCCCGGCAAGTGCCAGTTGTAGTGAATGGCTGTCCGGACAAGCGTCAGGCGTAGCGAATGGCTGTCTCGGCCAGTGTTACGTGTAGTTAATGGCTATCGAGGCAAGCGTCAGTTGTAGTGAATGGATATACTGTCAAGTTTCATGTATAGTTAATGGATATCCGGTTAAGTGTCAAGCGTATTGAATGGCTGTCCCGGCAAGTGAAATATGTTATGAATGAATGTCTCGGCAAGTATCAGGTGTAATGAATGGCTGTCGAGCAAAGTCTCAGGTGAAGTGAATGGCTAAATCGGAAAATGTAATATGTTATGAATGGCTGTCCCGGCAAGTGTAATGTGTAGTGAATGGCAGTCCCAACATGTGTCAAGTGTAGTAAATGTCTGTCCCAGCAACCGTCATGTATAGTGACTGACTGCCCCGACAAGTGTAATGTGTTGTAAATGGCTTTCCCGGCAACTGTCAGGTGTAGTGAATGGCTGTTCGGGCAAGCGTCAGGCATAGTGAATGGCTGTCACGACCAGTGTTATGTGTAGTTATTGGCTATCTAGGCAAGCGTCAGGTGCAGTGAATGGATATGCTGTCAAGTATCAGGCCTAGTTAATGGCTATCCAGGCAAGTGTCAAGCGTATTGAATGGCTGTCCTTGTAAGTGAAATACGTTATGAATGAATGTCCCGGCAAGTATCAGATGAAATGAATGGCTATCGAGCAAAGTTTCAGGTGAAATGAATGGATATCCCGGAAAGTGTAATGAGTTATAAATGGCTGTCCCGGAAAGTGTAATGAGTAGTGAATGGCTGTCCCAACAAGTGTCAGGTGTCGTAAATGGCTATCCCGCTAATTGTCAGGTAAAGTGAATGGTTGTCCCGGCAAACGTTATGTGCAGTGAATGGATGCCCTGGCAAGTATAATATGTTTTGAATGGCTGTCCCGGCAAGTGTCAGGTGTAGTGAATTGTTGTCCCGGCAAGCGTCAGACGTAGTGAATGGCCGTCCCGAAAAGTGTCAGGAGTAGTAAATGGCTCTCCCGGCAAGTGGAATATGTAGTGAATAGGTGTCCCAGGAAGTGTCAGGTGTAGCGAATGGCTCTCCCAGAGAGATTCATGTGCAGTGAATAGCTGTCCCGGCCAGTGTAATGTGTTGTGAATGGCTGTCCCGGCAAGTGTCAGGCGTAGTGAATGGCTGTCTCGGCAAGTGCCAGGTATACTGTATGGCTCTTTCGGCAAGTGTCAGGTGTAGTGTATGGCTGTCCCAGCAAGCTCCAGGTGTAGCTAAAGGCTCTCCCGTCAAGTGTCAGGTGTAATGAATGGCTGTCCCGGTAAGCGTCAGGCATAGTTAATTCCTGTCCTGTAAATTGTCAAGTGTAGTGAATGTTTGACCCGGCAAGCGTCAGGTATAATGAATGGCTGTCCAGTCAAGTGTCATTTATAGTGAATGGCTGTCCCGAAAGGCGTCAGGCAAGTGAATGGCTGCTATGTCAAGTGTCATGTGTAGTGAATGGCTATCCCGGAAAGTGTCAGGTGTGGTGAATGGCTGTCCCAGCAAGTGTAATGTGTTATGAATAACTTTCCCGGGAAGTATCAGGTTTAGTGAATGGCTGTCCCGGCAAGCGCCAAGTGTAGTGAATGAGTGTCCCGACAAGTGTCAGGTGCAGTGAATGGCTCTCCCGGCAAGCGTCAGGCATATTGAATGGGTGCCTTGTCAACTGTCAGATGTAGTGAATTGCTGCCCTAGAAAGTGTCAGGTGTAGAAAATGTCTGTCCCAGCAAGTGTCATGTGTAGTGAATGGCTGTTCCGGCATGTGTAATGTGTTGTGAATGGGTGTGCCTGCGTGTCACGTGTAATGAATGGAAGTCTCGCTAAGTTTCAGGAATGGTGATTAGCTGTCCCGGCAAGCGGCATGTGTACTTAATGGCTGCTCTATCAAGATTCTGGTGTAGTGAATAGCTATAATTGCAAATGTCAGTTGTGGTGAATGGCTGTCCGGGAAGCGTCAGGCCTAGTGAAAAGATACCTTTTCATGTGTCAGGTGTATTCAATATCTCTCCCGGCAAGTGTGAGCTTGTAGTGAATGGCTGTCCCAGCAACTGTAATATGTTGTGAATGGCTGTCCCAACAAATGTCAGAAGCGGTAAAAGGCTATTTCGGCAAGCGTCAGGTATAATAAATGGCTGTCCCGTCAAGTGTTAGGTTTAGTGAATGTCTCTCCCGGAAAGTGTAATGTGTAGTGAATAACTGTCCCAGCAAATGTCAGGTGTAGTGAATTCCTGTCCCAGCAAAATTCAGATGTAGTGAATGGCTGTACTTTCAAGTGTCAGTTGTAGTCATTCGATATTCCGTCAATTGTCAGGCATAGTGAATGGCTGTCCAGCCTAATGTCAGATGTAGTGAATGGCAGTCCCGGCAAGCGTCAGGAAAATGAAAGGATGCCATGTCAGGTATCATGTATAGTGAACTGCTATCTCGGAATATGTCAGGAGTAGTGAATAGCTCTCACAGCAAGTGTAATGTTTTGTGAATTGCTGTCCCGGTTAGTGTCAGGTGTTGTGAATGGCTATCCCGCCAAGCGCGAGTTGTAGTGAATGGCTGTTCCACCAAGTGAAATGTGTTGTGAATAACTATCCCGGAAAGTGTCAGGTGTAGTGGATGGCTGTCCCAGCTGATGTAATGCGTTGTGAATTTTTGTTCCGGCAAGCATTTGGTGTCATGAATTGCTGTCCCGGCAAGTGTAATGTGTTGTGAATGAGTATCCCTGCGCGTCATGTGTAATCATTGGGTGTCCCGTCAAGCGTCAGGAGTAGTGAAAAATTGTCCCGGGCAGTGTCTTGTGTAATGAATGGTTGCTCTGTCAAGGTTCTGGTTTAGTGAATGCTATAATGACAAATGTCAGTTGTGGTGAATGGCTGTCCGGCAAGTGTCAGGTCTAGTGAAAAGATGCCCTGTCATGTGTCAGGTATATTTAATGGCTATCAAGGCAAGTGTCAGGTTGTAGTGAATGGCTATCCCAGCAATTGTAATATGTTGTGAATGGCTGTCCCAACAAATGTCAGGTGTAGTGAAGGCTCTCCCGGCAAGCGTCAGGTGCAGCGAATGGCTGTCCCGGCAAGAGTAATGTGTAGTGAATGGCTGTCCCGGCAAGCTTCATGTGCAGCGAATGGCCGCCCAGCAAATGTAATGTGTTGTGAATGCTGCCCTGGCAAGTGTTAGGTGTAGTGAATGGTTTCCCAGCACCCGTTATGTATAATAACTGGCTGCCCCGGAAAGCGTAATGTGTTGTAAATGGCTGCCCCGGCAAGTGTAAGGTGTAGTGAATGGCTGTCCGGGCAAGCGTCAGGCGTAGTGAATGGCTGCCACGGCCAGTGTTACGTGTTGTTAATGGCTATCGAGGCAAGCGTCAGGTGTAGTGAATGGTTGTCCCGGCAAGCGTCAGACGTAGTGAATGGCGTTCCAGATAAGTGTCTGGAGTAGTAAATGGCTGTCCTGGTAAGTGTAATATGTAGTGAATGGGTGTCCCAGCAAGAATCAGGTTTAGCGAATGGCTATCCCAGAGAGCGTCATGTGATGTGAATAGCTGTCCCGGCAAGTGTAATGTGTTGTTAATGGCTGTACCGGGAAGTGTCAGGTGTAGTGAATGGCTGTCCCCAGAAACGTTAGGCGTAGTGAATGGCTGTACCGGCAAGTGTCAAGTGTAATGAAAGGCTGTCCCGGCAAGCGTCACGCATGGTTAATGCCTGTCTTGTAAATTGTCAGGTGGAGTGAATGGTTGTCCCGGCAAGCGTCAGGCATAGTGTATGGCTGCCATGTCAAGTGTAAGTGTAGCGAATGGCTATCCCCGAAAGTGTCAGGTGTAGTGAAAGGCTGTCCCAGCAAGTGTAATATGTTGTGAATGGTTGTCCCGGCAAGTATCAGATGTTGTGAATATCAGTCCCGGCAAGTGTAATGTTCCGTGGATGGGTGTCTCTTCTTGTTAGGTGTAATGAATGGAAGTCCCGCCAAGTGTCAGGAGTGGTGAATAGCTGTCACGGCAAGCGGCATGTGTACTGAATGGTCAAGATTCTCATGTAGTGAATGGCTATAACGGCAAATGTCAGTTTTGGTGAATGGCTGTCCGAGAAGTGTCAGGTCTAGTGAAAAGATGCCCTGTCATGTGTCAGGCGTAATCAATAGCAATCCCATCAAGTGTCGGGTTGTAGTGAATGGCTGTCCCGGCAATTGTAATATGTTGTGAATGGCTGTCTCAACAACTGTCAGGTTTATTGAAAAGCTATTTCGGCAAGCGTCAGGTGTAGTGAATGGTTGTCCCGACAAGTGTCAGGTGTAGTGAATGGCTGTCCCGTCATGTGTCAGGTGTAGTGAATGTCTGTCCCGGAAAGTGTAATGTGTAGTGGTTGACTGTCCCGTCAAATGTCAGGTGTAGTAAATTCCTGTCCCAGCAAGAGTCAGGTGTAGTGAATGGCTGTACTTTCAAGCGTCAGCTATAGTCATTCGATATCCTGTCCAGTCAAGTGTCAAATATAGTAACTGGTAGTCCCGGCAGGCGTCAGGAAAGTGTATGGCTGCCATGTCAAGTGTCATGGATATTGATTTGTGCACCCCATACTCAACCTGTGAACGGTAGCGCAAAAGGATTACAGGGGTCACAAAGGGTCTTAGTTAGATCCCAGTGGGTTGATATTACATGCAGTGCAAAGTTACATAGTTTCATATGTTAAGTTCTACCTGCTAGATGCAAAAAGTGGATACAAATTTAAAATTTCAGGTATCTTGTTATCAACAATAAGGTGTTGTGACATTTCTTGCAGGGTTTGTTTAGACCTATCCCTAAACGGCTCTATTTTTTCACATTCTAGTTTGTGTCCAAATCTTTGACCACAGCTTTACAATTTACACGATTAACATCAGATAGGCCAAAGCGCCAATAGTACCTATAGCCTAGCCTTAATCTGGCAATTACATCATGTAATCTGCTGATCTTATTACTTTTTCCATATGCATGTTTTACTTTACACAATTCACTGTGATAGAAAATGTTTCTCTTTGTGCTTATCTGAACTAGCCTTCATGTTTCAAAGAAGTCAGTTAGTTCCTTTCTAATTGCAGTTTTTGAGGCTATTAATTGACAGCCCCAATGTTGTTTTCAACATTTACTAAGTGCAAGTTTAGCTAAAGCATCAGCTTTGTCATGCGCACGGAGGCCTATATGAGAGAGAATCCAAGACAGTTTTATTTGAATGAAATAACGCCCAAACCCTGCTGCACTTACTCATCTCACCCCCCTCCCCCTCGTCCTTCAGCTGTTGTTGAGTAATATGTGGTCAATGCCTCAGTCGCCCCTCCTGACCCCTATCTGTTAAAACCTTCCTCCCCACCTGTTAAGTAGCACTTGGCCCCTCACATTATTCACCCTTTATTCCCCACCTGTCGATATACCACACCCTGGAGGTGTACACTTACTCATCCTTTCTTTATTTCACCTCTTGAGTAACATATGGACCCTACCTTACTCATTCCTCTTCCCTCATTTCCTCATGTTTGATGAGTTGCAATAGCGTGTACCCACACTCATCCTTCCCTCACACCTGTCTTTCCCTACCCCTGGACCAATCTGGGCTCTTGCAGCCCAAGCCTGCGCTACTTCCAGTTGCAGGGTAATGTAGACTCCTTTGGAGAGAGAAGTTCTTTGACGAGACTGTACTCAGAATGATAGTCTCGCAAGAGGTGACTTTTACTCGCGGTGTAGCCTCGATTAGGCGGAGTCCGGTAACACCTTCCCTCACATCTGTTAGAGAGTGAGTGTTACGTTATTCATGTGTCATTACCTTTACTCACCCGTTGATGAGTGTCTCGTCCCGTAACATACCCACTACTCACCCACTCACCTGGCAGTGAGTAGAAACGGAATGGTACCTCAGTCTCGCTTGGACCTGTGGCCTCTGTATCTATGTAACTTTCCTTTCACCTGCTGGCGACAACGCCTCTTTCCTCTTCCTGTTGATGACTCACCTGCCCCACCTGTGAAGAAGGTCCCTCAGGTGTTGAGTTAGTGAGTCATCAGCTTACTGTTATTGCCCCACAGAAAATAGATCATTGTTAACCCCTTGAGGACAACGGTGCGACTGTTGATTTTGGTGCCACAACCCCTTGGGCACTGGCCTCGTCCTCACGCTGAAGAGTCGAGCCAAAAGCCAACCCTGGGGTGGTTCATTGAGGCTTAAGGATTATGTTGTCGTGTTCTGTGGTGACGACCAGCGCAGTTTCTATCACCCTTCTTCCTCTTTCCGTTCTCGTTAATCGTTTGAAATCTGTTCTAGAGGAGCGTAGATGGAATGACAAATGAAGAAGTGAGATATTTGTATAGTGGTGTGAAGTCATTGTAGAAGGGACTTGGATGAATCTTTCAGGATGGGATGGTCTAGTAGATAATGGGTTGGTCAAGTATTGCATACGGTAGTTGACAGGTTGGTCAAGAAGACAGATAGCAGTACCTTACAAGTTATGAGTGGTAGACAGTGACCTCGGAGGCTGTGGATAGATGTAGTGAGTGAATTGACTTGAGCTGGAACCATCTCGGTTGAAGATGCTTCAGGACTCACTAGGGATGGGATACAAGGGAAGCATACTGTGTATGGTGGGAATGAACCACTGAATCAATTTAGTATTGTAAAATATAAGAAAAGAACTTTTGTAAGTGTGGAGATCCATGTTTCACTTTAAGACACTGGACATGGGCTGGAGAGACTAGTGAGTGTTGGCTGTTCCTTGTCCACCTCGTGGGACTAGGAATTGGTTCGTGGTGACAGATAATCCTAGGAAACGTATGGAACAAATTTTACTCTTTCCAGGACGGACGAGCCTTCATACAGTATCCTCAGTAGGAGAGAAGTAGATATGGATTAGGGATGACTTGTGGAGTAGAGGGCGCTGCACTGCCCAAGCTGTTGCGGCCCGGATGACTCACGCCGCAGCGGCCGCTGGGACCACAAGCGGCGTCGTAATGTAATTTGCAGGAGAAACTTTACCCCAGGGGAAAATCATCAAGTGAGGCTCTGCTTCCTGGGGGAGTGGTTGCTTTCGAATTCTTCTACGTCAACATTGGCTGCTGTCGGCGGGTTTTGTTCTGCTGGCGAGGCCCGTCTACCGTATGATGGGGTCCGCTAGCAGACTGGAGGATGTACTGATGGGTCATCACCCAGCATCCTACAGTACGGTACAGCAGCAGATGAAGAAGCGATTCAGACGGTGTTGAGGAAGCGGGAGATGAGGACGTTTGAGATTACGTTATCAGTTGTATGTGTAAAGCGTTACCTGCCTTATGCGTCACAGACACCCGCCACACCGCTCGTCGCCCGCTCTTCAGCCAATTATGACGCCTGTCACATGCTCCCAGGCTACTCGCGACTCCCGTCACCTATACAGTTTATCAACAAACTGCAAATTCCCACGTGATGGCAGCGGGAAATCCACTTGGACTTTGTAAACGAGCGTCATGTTTCTTGGGACGTATTGCTGAGTTTTACACCATAGTGTGTTGTGTGGGTGTGTGTGTTGCCGTGTCTGCGGGGTGTTGCGCTGATGACGTGACGGTCTGGCTGTGTTGTCACGTGGAGCTCCCGTGTTGTTGAGTCTGTATTGGTGATTGTCTCAAGTAGCCCGCGTGGGAGTTGGGAGGACCCAGCCATGGATTCGTATTGGAAATCGCCGTCGTGAGGCAGCCAGAGCCTTTCAAATTACCTGTAATTTTCAAACTTTGTCGGCGATGATTTCCCTGTAGCGCCATGATAATGATGGTGGTGGTGGTGGTGGGGATAGTGATGGAGACAGACTGTCAAAAAGGTTCCCACACCGTCCCACTCCACCCGTCTGGCGCCGTAGTCTTGATCACCATCTTGTTCCTCTGTTGACTAGTAGCTGAAGAAGTTTTGTCTTGCTGCTGGCTGAGGAAGTCTTATCGTAGCTGGTGACTGAGTAATGATTGTGAGTGGTGACTGAGTAAGTCTTGTGGGTGGTGGCTAAGTCTTGTCTTGGCTGGTGGCTGATAAAGTCTTGTCGTGGGTTGTGAATGAGTAAGTCTTGTGTCTGTTCGCTGAGGAGGTAAACTCTTGACTTGTGGCTGAGGAGGCTAGTGGCTGTGTAAGTTTTGTCTTGGCTGACGGAGTCTTATATTAGCTGGTGGTTGAAAGGTCTTTTCGTAATAGCTGAACGGGTCTTCTCTTAACGGGTGGGTGAGGATGGTCTTATCTGGGCTGGTGGTTCAAGGGGTCTTGTTATGGCTGGTGGCTGAGAAAACCTTGTTTTATTTGGTAGCTGAGAGGGTCTTGTCTTGGTTGGTGGCTAAAGAAGTCTTGTATTGGTTAGCGTCTGTGGGGTCTGTTTTGGCAGGTGACTAAGGGGGGTCTTGTCTCGGTTGATTACTCAGGGGTCTTTTCTTGACAGCTGGCTCAGGGGGTTTTGTCTTCAGTTGTGGCTGAAGTGACCTTTTCTTGAATGGTAGGGTTCTTAGCTCGGCTGGTAGCTGAAGGTGGTGCCTTGTTTCAGCTGAGTGGGTCTTGCCTGGAATGATGGCTGGGGGAGGTATGTTCTGGACCAGTGACGAGGATCGTGGTTAGTGGGAAGGTTAATACTTTGTTTGGGCTGAATGAGGGTCTTGTTTTCTGATGGCTGTAAGGTCACGTTGTGGTCGCTAGAGAGTGTCTTGTCTTGTATGTTTGCTAATGAGAGGTTTGTTTTAACTTTCGTCTGGTTTTGGGATGTGGCGCGAGTCTAGTCTGCTCTTGGTTGGTGATGATAAGTGGCAATCTTGAATACTGGCGTTGGTCAGAGGTGTTGACTGATAGGTGCAGGTGACAGCACAGCACAGGTCACATACTACAAGGCTGGAGACAGGGATAAGCAGTATTGGCTGGTCCTGTCAGACGTAACGTCGTCGCAGCGTTCCCCCTAACCTGCCGACGTCTATACCCACACGTGCCACCAGTTGCTGTCTCATGTTCTCAGGACGTTTTTCTCATCACGCAATTGTTCGTCAAGGATTTTTTTTTTTTTTCAGAAACATTTCCTTGAAGATAAAAGTGGTGACCGTGACATTTAATATTCTTGTAAATTGCCAGGTAGAATGAAGGACCCTCATACTGATCATTTACTTCTTGATACCGTCTTAAGCGACCATGTATAAGGACGCCGAACTATCTGCAATGGTGGTAAACCCTCTCATCACAAGCCTGTGTTTGCTACGCCCGTTTAGGGAGCTTAAGAGAGGTTGAGGCGACAGCTCTACCGCCTGGAAGTGTTCCTCTCCAGGACTCCTGAGGTCCGACGGGAGATCACTAGGTACACAATGTCCCTGAGTGATAGTGGGACGGAGAGGGGGAGGGCCATACTCTACCCAGTGCTGCCAACTGAAACAACCTAGACAGTAGGATAACATGGCCAGGATCTCAAGGTTACACCTGCAGCTCTCCCCAGAGGTAGGAGTGTTGCAGGATCTGACGGAATTATCGATAAAATATCAAAACATGGAAAACTTGGATTGAGTGAGGTGGGACTTGCTTTGGAAAAGAATGTGTTTTCGCTTTGTATATATACTAAGAGCAAGATGTATATGCCAGCCGTCCATGCACCATTAGACAAATGAAGAGCGCTGTACTTGTGATGAGATTTCGACTATTGTCAAAACCATCGCATAGCGCTCACCTAACGTCTTGCTTGATTAATATTATAGTTGTTCTCTGTCATTATGCACATTACGTAATTATAGTCTTGGATTCATGAGGAACTATAATCAGTTATTTATCAAGTTTTCATTTTATAAGCTTCTATAGTTGTTCAGTGAATGTTCTTTTTATTTCTCATGTTAGTACACTGAATATCCTTACCCTTTTTTTATCTGCAGGACTCTCGTATATTTTCACCTGAAATATTTTTAGTATATTCCCAAGTGTAATGACGGACATGATAATTCTGTTTCTTCCCTGTTGAGACGCCTATAGGCTGAAGAGTTCGAGGTCATTCAGTCTCTCATGATCGTTCGTTCACGTGGTCGTTCCCCTCGATTTCGTGAGTAAAGTATTTCTAGATCCTCCTTGTTTGGTCAGGGGGCCATATGAACGTTGCAGGATTCATCTTTTTTTTTTTTTCGTTGGCATGTACTAAACATTCTCATCATTATCCTTGCTGCTCATACTGAAAGTTCCCGCCCTCATACCACTCTTTAATCGGCTTGACAAGAACAATCCTATCAGTTAGTTCCTCGAAGTCAAGTTTATATAATGACTCCTAAATCGATGGTGTTTGCTTCGCTCTCTCTTAATCAGTTCAAAGTCGTCTTCATTAAATGCCATCAGGTTCTCCTCTGCCCATTGGTAAACTAGGGTCAGTTTTTCTTTTATGGATTTTTTTCATTGACGTCTTCTGATCCTGACATTTTGCCCTCTCTCGTGTCATCTGCGTCTGCTGAGAACGGTTGTAAAAAGAGTGCAGAGTTGGACATATATATTTTTTTTCGAGTTTTAAAGAGATGAAAAGTAATGGGAATTTCTAAAGGAGTGACAAGAGTAATGGATGATGTGTGTCATATTTGTAACTCTCCGTTTGTCTCAGAGATCGGTACTGAGTTTCATGTAACACTGGTAACATTTACCGTAGGGATTCATTCTGTGCTCTAAATAACGCTGGTAACATTTGCGAGCGATTGTGGTGTCTCCCCCCTCACATCCACCTTAAATTCGTTGTGTCAAGACTTTTAAAACCCTTTGGAGGATAGATAGGATAATTTTTGGCACCTTTTGACCTTTAAAGAAAGCTGATAATGGTCGTGAAAATAGAGTCTGGTCGTCATGAGCCACGATGCGTGCATACCTGCCATGTTTTAAGTCAGTCGGCCCGAAAAATGAAGAAACTTGTGTTTGTTTATTGTTAGAGAGAAAAAGAATAATGGCAAAATCAATAGTATTTGTTCTTTCTACACACACACGCACACACACACACACACACACACACACACACACACACATACATATGGGAGCTATTTTGTTATGTTTTTCCACCTCCAGGACTCCTAAGTCCATGTTTGTTTTTCCCGCAGCTGTTTCTCATTTGTTATGTGTTTAGTGTGTATATATTTCATTATCATTTCACATTTCCGAAATTATAGGAGTCCATTGTGTACTGCAGTCTACTACTACAGGAGGATGACACACGCTAATCTTCTTGAGAAGATATTAAACTGTTTCCCTATACTTCCTGAGTCGTAAGCTTAAGAAACCTGATCCTCAGTTTGATTACGACATTCCACAGGCTGCTAACCGTGGGAACTTATCTGATGGTTCAGTGATGGTTGTTCCGGGACGTTCCTACGCTTGTAAAGAAAACTTGTATCCAGGGAGTTGATGACGCGTCAAGTTATCCCTGCTACTGTAGTAGTTGGTGTGACACCAGTTCAGTAATGTTGCAATTGGCTCGAGTGACGTGGTCAGATTTCTTTTCTCCCTAAACGTGGTGTGTGTGAAACACGGGGTTGTATTGTGTACCATCTAGTTTTACCCCTAATGATGTCCATTCCCTCAAAAGTTCCCGTCTTGTTCGGTTAGTTACCATGTGGGTAACACATAAGTCAGTGGGTGTAGATCATGGGTTACCATTCCGGGCCCATACCATGACCGCTATGAGGAAATGTTTGAGGTGTCTGCAGAGAACATGGGGATGGGTACAGTTTATAACTTTATCCTATCCCTCTTGAATGTACATTCCCTCTTGTCTGTCGTCTCCCCAGGGAACAGACGTCCTGGCAGTGTTATGGAGTTATATGGAAAACCCGAACCTGTCACGTGCTCAGGGATGTCCTGGGGCCATGTGCTTTTCACTGATAGCTATACAGTAAAGTTTTCAGACAGGGCTAAATCTCAGGAGTTTCGAGCTATTGAAGACATCCCATCACCATCAGCTGTTTAGTAGTCAGACTCCTGGTTTGTACGTTTGTGACCTGTAGCACTGGAGTAGTGTCCTAGTCTTTATGGTTGTGACCTGTGGCACAAGTGTCCTGGTCTGTATGGTTGTGACCTGTGACACTAGGGTCTTCGCGACTATGGTCTTGGGTGTATGAAGTGTGCAAGAGGTATATTACGAGCGGACCCACGTATTCACAGTAACATCAGTTCCGGGCCAGACTTCCCCACGTACATTAGAAACCCCAGTTCGATGCTGCACGTTCTTTGTCTTTAGCAGTGGCATTACTCATCCTGGGAAGAATTTAAGGTACATTGTGACCCTGGCGAACCCGTCCCCAGAGAGGTGAAAGTAGTGTATCTCAGGGTCAGAGGATCGCCTTACTGGAGCAACAGGTACGGACCCTCCTATACCTGGGCCAAGCCCCGGGTTCGATGGGGCGTCTTTCTTCCGAGAATCGACCCCAGGAATTTATTCCGGGATTCCTGTTGGAACCCCCCCGGACACGCCACCTGTGTTTCATCCCTTGATGTCTGTGATTTCTCAGCAACTGCCTCGTAATACAGTGGGTTTTCCTCTTTCTATTTTGGATGTTTTAAGAATCGGTGTTGTGAGAATCCCTCACGGGACGACGGTAAGAGTAAGGAGCATGATCCCAAGTGGGCGTAGTGGCTGTGTTGATTACACCTGGGCCCCTTTCACACACCCACACACACACACACGGATGTCCATGGTGTGGTGGTTAGCGTCGCTGACTATAATTCACGCACTGGCCCGCCTAGTCTCGATTTCTGGGTGCGGCAATTGTCCCAAAGCCAACCCAGCTGTTCATCCTCCCCCTGAGGGCTGGTCGACAGTTGGGTACCTGGTTTAGGCTGTTGTGTGTTTTATTATTACTTGTGTGTTATGTGAAGAGAGGTTTACACTAGTGTTGCCCCGTCTCTTAACCTTGTATACATTTATCATGTACACACACACACACACACACACACACACACAGGCCCTCCCTCAGTAGGGTCCGGCCCATAGTGTCAGGGGGTGACGCTGTAGACGACTGTGCTATTAATCGTTCATACCACGTCGAGTAATAACTCAAGATAGACAGTGCCATGCATTTTCATTTTGAACACGAATTTAATGTTTGTGTTGACGAATACTAGGAACGGGAAAAAGGGGTGAACCTGCTGGCCTGATAATGCGCCACTGGTTTGAACCTCGACATCGGGAGCTGAGAAGTGGGTTCGAACCTTTGAAGAGTCGCCTGGTTATCCTTGACCCACTGTGAGCTGGAGTGGGTTCCTGTGCATATAAAACCAAAATTTCTATCTCCTCCAATACTTCTCTCTCTCTCTCTCTCTCTCTCTCTCTCTCTCTCTCTCTCTCTCTCTCTCTCTTTTATC
>JAYMFT010273879.1:0-10587 GCA_038088735.1 Panulirus argus
TAGCGGCCTGAATCATAAATATTTTCTCTCATATCTCTGGTTACCACTTGATATTTTATTCTTATAGTAAGAAAAAAAAAGGCGAGTCGTAAATCTTGGTGTCAACTGAGGGGTCGTACTAGCCGGGGTGTGGACTACTGTAGATCCAAAATCGAGCTTCCCAGACGCTGGTCAAACTTCTAGGGTGTGTGGGGGTTTCTGGGGTGATGGTAGGGGGAGGGTGTTGTTGTAGGGGGTGGGGGTATGGTTCTGGGGTGATGGTTGGCGGGAGGTAGGGGCGAAGGAGGGGTGGCGGAGGGATAGAGTGTGGTGTAGTGATGGGGGTTGTGGTGCTACTAGGGGAGTGGGGTTAGTGTTGGGGGGAAAGAGAAGGGAACGCGAGAGCATGTGTGGAGAGGATAGGGAGGGGGGGGGGACAAGTAGAGGGAGGGTGCAAAGACATGCCAGGGAGAGAGAGGGTGTCGGGTCACATGACGAGTAAGGGCGCTGGACGCCACTCTTGTGTCAGGTGACAATGGGAGCAGACAGGGTGTTTACAGTCACTCCACACTAGAGGCAGACAGGGTGCTTACAGTCGGTCCTCCCTGGAGGCAGACAGGGTGCTTACAGTCACTCCACACTGGAAGCAGACAGGGTGCTTACAGTCACTCCACACTGGAAGCAGACAGGGTGCTTACAGTCACTCCACACTAGAGGCAGACAGGGTGTTTACAGTCACTCCACACTGGAGGCAGACAGGGTGCTTACAGTCACTCCACACTGGAAGCAGACAGGGTGCTTACAGTCACTCCACACTAGAAGCAGACAGGGTGCTTACAGTCACTCCACACTGGAAGCAGACAGGGTGCTTACAGTCACTACACACTAGAGGCAGACAGGGTGCTTACGGTCGCTCCACACTGGGAGTAGACAGGGAGCTTACAGCCATTCACCCTGAAAGCAGACACCGCGAGATGAATATTCCACTGCCTACAACTACAGAGATGAGGGGGAGACAGACGACACAGACAGACTTAAACAGGGACTTCGAAACCCAGTACTTGAACGCCGCGAGAGAGAGAGAGAGAGAGAGAGAGAGAGAGAGAGAGAAAGAGAGAGAGAGAGAGAGAGACGCCCCCCTCCAACCAGCCAGCTAAACCCTAGCTACTTTGCATGCATGTTGACACTGACTTGAGACAAGAGGACCTAATGCCATTTATATCGAGTCTCTGAAAACAGAAGCGCATCAGGAGACGGGAGTTCCATCCTCACAAGAGGCTCAGACCAGCGGGGGAGTGGGGGGAGGAGGGGGCTAAGAGGATCTGCCCCTTACCAGGGGAGGATCTCCGGGGAAAGGGGGAACGGGGGAAGCCATAAGCTCCCTTCAAGGGGGGGATATGGATCTATAAAATTGTTAGGGGAAGTAACGTGTTTTCTCCCCCCCCAAGACCCACTCGGTATACTACAGTAGTGAGTGACGTGAATATTTCATTGAATAACATCAAGCCTTTTCCGTATGAATGGCTTTTGGACACGTGACCTCCGTACAGGGCCGGGCATCAGCTGCGCTAGTAAACACAATTATTGTAAGATTATTGGAATTATCGTCTCCTGTGCGAATAATCCCAGCACTGAGGGAGAAATTATTGGGTTAATTTGTTCAAGAGGATTGTGATTGGTCGTGGGGAGGGGAGAGAGAGAGAGGGGGGGGGGTGGAGAATATACAGTAGGGAGAGAGGTTGGTAGATTAGTAGAGAAGGGGGGAGGGACGAAACAGGGAGGGGAGAAAGGATTGGGGAGGATAGGAGAGGCAGGGGAGAGAACGTTAATGGGGAGAAACTGAATGAGAGTGGGAGAAGGACATAGAAAGAGATGAGAGATATAGAATATGAGAGAGAGAGGGAGAGAGAGACCAGAGAAATAAGGGATGTGGGAGTTTACTTGACCGTATTTGTCGAAACGCTTTTGGCATTTCTGGTGAGCGCTTCTCCTGGCGGAGGGGAGCAAACACCTCCCTGTCGGCCTGAGGAGACGAGGGGACATGGTATAGGATCTCGAGTCGAAGCGGCCCTTTCAGTGCCACCGGGTAGAGAAGTGTCCCTCCTGCAAAGAGCGAAGGATTCTGTCCAAGACGTAGAGTGTAGGACGCCTTCTTGCTCGGAGTCGTTGGCCATCTTCTACAGTCTCCATCGCCCTTATTTGACGTCGAGGGGGAGGTCTCTCCCTCGTCGTCGAAGTGGCGGAGGGCAACGTGAAACGACGCGGGACCTCCCTCCCCGGCACCGACCCCCTAGTGGGACGCCGGCGGGAGGAGTGGTGTGTGTGGGTGGGTGTGGAGGGGAAGGATTTTTATGGTGATGGTAGGGGCGGTGTGGCTCGCTGGCTACGGTGACCACAGAAATTATAGTCATTATATTTTGTTGGCCTTCTGTCCGGCTGGTCGTATTGATGGAGGGTGATGTCTGTATTGTCCTGTGGGGTTGGGGGAGACAGAGGACGGGGGGGGAAGTGGGGATCTAGGGAGACAGAGGCATAGAGAACGAGACAGAGAAGGAGTTATACAAAGAAAGATAGAGATGATGAAGAACGAATAGAGACGGGTAGATAGAATGTGGCATAGGGAAACGTTAAGGATGTTGCACAGAAAAGGCCATAGACACACAGAACGAGAGGGGAAGAGAGGGACTTTAGATAGCCAGGTGCAACCTGGGGTTTAAAGCAACAGTGCCAACAGAGGGTCAGAAGCAACAGTGCCACCTGGGGTTTCAAACAGCAGTGCCACCAGGGGTTAAAAAACAGCAGTACAAACAGGAGTTTTAAAACAACAGTGCTAACAGGGGTTTAAAACAACTGGGCCAATAGGGGTTCAAAAGGAACGGTGCCAACAGGGGTTTTAAACAAGTGCCAACAAGGGTTTAAAGCAACAGTGCCAAGGGGGGTTTTAAAAGCAACAGTGCCACATTAAATGCTAATCTCTGCTGGAGGCTGAGCAGCCGGGCCTTGTCATCTCCGCCTTGAGATAAGGCCTGGACTGGATGTGTGGTAATCCCAGGCATTGTGACTCAGCTCTGCTGAAATCTCCCTTAATCCAGGTGATATAATCTCCCTAAATCCCGGGGAGATTGGACAGGCACTGTTTATGATACGGGTGTTCCTGTGCTTGTGCTGCTGTTTTGCCCAGGCCGGATACAGCCATCTTCGGGGGTCGTTGTCTGTGATATAATGCCCGGGTCTTGTAATATGTCTTCTGATATATTATGTATGCTGTGATATGTCGTTTGATTTGCATTCCGTTGTTTATTTCATGGTTGTTTAGCTAGTGGGAGTAAGATCGTTTATTTACACAGTGTCACTGAGTTTATTTCCATGGTGTCACTGACAGTGTCATATAGTGTCATTGACAGAGTGCTATTCACTGTCATTGGCGTAATTCCATACACTATCACTGTCATATTGTAATACTCGTGCTGTATCAGTGGCATATTGCCATGCTATTTCACTGGCATATTGTCCCACAGCATTACTGTCATAGTGCTATAAAGTGTCAATGGTATATTGCTATACTACATCAATGACGTAATGCTATACTATACAGGATTACTGATATATTATCCATATTGTCATATTATTATAGGTTACTGACAATATCATTCCTATATTACCATAAAGTATTAGATTACTGATGCCATATTCCTTCATTGGTGTGAGCTTACGACACACCATAATTTCTCAGCGTTGTGTCCTCGCAACACACCACATTTCCTCAGTGTTGTGACCTCACAACACACCATATTTCCTCATTGTTTATGACCACAGAGTCTGATATTACCAATTTCATTATGAGAGCAAAGCCTCATAATCCTATTCTAATGTTTTGCGAGCATAAAGGCGTTAAAGAGGTAAATCAGTGGAGTTCCCGCCTCTCGGGTATTATAGACGTCTGCAGTATAGCATCTATAATGCTACCAGTGTTGAAAGCATAGTACCTGTACAAAGCATTATAACACAACTATATAACACAGCATTATAGCACGGCACTATAGCACAGCATTATAACACAGCGATATAGCACAGCATTATAACACAGCGATATAGCACAGCATTATAACACAGCGATACAGCACAGCATTATAACAGCATTAAAACAGCATTATAACACAGCGATACAACACAGCATTATAACACAGCATTACAACACGGCAATGTATGTGACACTTTGTGGTCAGGTTGTAGCTGTGTGTTGGGGGGGGGGAGGGGAGGGGAAGGTAGCCACGAAGGGCATATTGATTAGAGGATTGGAGGTAATTAAGTATCGAACTGGCATCCTTGAGATGATTGGGTGGTGTCGGATGTGGAGGGGGGAGGGTGAGATGATTAGGTTCAGGGAGGCTTGTGCGTGACTGGTCTCTGCGTCTGAGGGATTGGGTTGGAGGGAGGCTCGTACGTGACTGATTGGTGTCTATAGCTGAGGGATTGGGTTGGAGAAAGGCTAGCATGTGATTGATTGGTCTCTAGCAGGGGGGGGATTGGGTTGCAGGGAGGTTCGTATGCTACCGATTGGTCTCTGAAGCTTAGAGATTGGGTTGGAGAAAGGCTAGTATGTGTTTGATTGGTCTCTGTAGCTGACAGATTGGCTAGCATGTGACTGATTGGTCACTGTGGCAGATGGATTGGGTCAGGAGGAGGATAGAATGCGACCGATTGGTCTCTGTAGCTTAGAGATTGGGTTGGAGAAAGGTTTGAAGGATTGGGTTGGAGAGAGACGGTTATGTGACTTTTCCCCATACCTGAGGGATTCGAACGAGTGCTTCAGGAAACGATCGTATTCAAGCTATTTGAGCTGGGCTGGTCATCACGTCCGTTGCTATAATGGCCAGGTTCAGGTAACCCTGAGGGGGAAAAAAAAGGATTTAAATCGTCTTAAACCTATAATGCAGGATTATGAATTCGTGGATTTTTTTTTTTTTTTTTTTTTGCGGCGGTTTAGTGTAAGAGAGAGAGTCTGGTTTGAATGATGAGAGAGAGAGAGTGAGAGAAGAGAGAGAAGAGTGAGTAAGAGAGAGAGAGAGAGAGAGAAACGAGTTGACGGAGACAGAAGGGCGTAAGCGGCTGCCGGATGTACGGGATGGGGTCTGTGCTGGCGCTGGTGGTGGTGGTGGGGGGGGGGAGAGGTAGTGGTGGAAGGGTGGAGTAGTAGTGGTGGTGGTGGTGGTGGTTGGTGCATGGCCGAACACCAGTGAATGTGGGGGTGATTATTGTCCATAATGGCTGGTCATCCTGTCCTCGTCCCTCCCCACACACCCCCACACTCCTCTCTCTCTCTCTCTCTCTCTCTCTCTCTCTCTCTCTCTCGTCACACCGACAGCTCCCAATCCCGCCTCTCAGTCCTACAGACAGGACAATCTTCCTCAGTCTGTCACGCCGCCTCCATCTTCCTCTCTGTCTTACCCTCTTTTCTAACAGCTTTCACGCGTCTATTTCTCTCTCTGTCTCTTCAGCTTTATTTGTACTTATCTATCTACTCTTCTATCTCGGGTTCGATTGGAAGCGACGCAGTACATAAAAGATGTATGGAGAGATAGACTGATGAGTAGCAAGCTCTACTGCGTCATATGATTATTGTGTGGACGTTAGCAACTCGAGGATGGACCGTTATGATGTCTGTTTCTTTCCCTATATCGCTAAGCTTTAGATATCTTTATCTCATGTCTTCCCTACACCGCTATGCTTTGGAATTCTTTATCTCGTGTCTTCCCAACACCGCTAAGCTTTGGACTTCTTTATCTCGTGTCTTCCCTACCCCGCTAAGCTTTGGAATTCTTTATCTCGTGTCTTCCCTACACCACTAAGCTTTGGAACTTTATCTCGTGTCTTCCCTACACCGCTAAGCTTTGGACTTCTTTATCTCGTGTCTTCCCTACACCGCTAAGCTTTGGAACTCTTCATCACACATCTTCCCTACACCGCTCAGATTTAGGACTTTGGTTTCTCATTTCTTCCCCAATATCTGAGACTTGCCACCTTTTCAGAAATCAGATTTTCCACCATTTCAAAATCTCATAGATTATATTTTCCTCTTCTAGCCCTCTGACTCTATCTCAAGCTCTATTCATATTTCAAGCCCATTCAAGTAGGTTTTATCTACAAAGTCAAGTCCCTCTGTCATTCTGTAGTCATGCGGCTCTAACTCTATATAAAGAGTCATGTTTCCGTATCTTTCTAGAGTCACGTATCGCTGTCTCTTTAAAGTCACTCACCTCTGTCTCTCTTCAGATTCATGTATCTTTACAGAGCCCTGTATCTCTGTAATTATAGAGTCACGTATCTCTATATCTCCATAGAGTCACGTATCTACTGATACTCATTTTTAGCACTCAGTGAAACACACACTCACGCCGAGACACACTTGCACTGAGTCACACTCTAAGACCTTTCTTAGACCCTCACCTTCGCAATCATATTCCTCTTCACGTTCGCTTACTCACCTTCACACGCGCGTGTGGGTCTTCGGTATGTACCGTCACTGACCACTAATGTCTGTACTCTCCGGCTGCTCACGTTCCTCGATGCCAACGCCCAACAGCTCAGCGGATCACAGGGTTTTACGGGGACGTGAGAGACGAGCGGCCGAGAGATAGATGGAGAGAGAGAGAGAGAGAGAGAGAAAGAGAAAGAGAGAGAGAGAGAAAGAGAGAGAGCACATATACCACCCTGGTCACTATACCCATTCATTCCCCCCTTAGAAAAAAAAAAACAGTACCTGATGAGACGTCACCCGGATGACTTGTTTGGCTTGACTGGTCTTGTTACACAGGGCTGTATGTGGCCGCGTCTGGTGTGTAAGACCCTACAGGGGCCCGTGTGTGCTGGGTGAATAGGTCTTAACCCTCGACCCAATCAAGCGGGAGATGGGGGTCGCGCCCCGGCCATTGTCAGTGGGGCATTGTGGTGTGTGGTCGGGGCGCTTGAGGGGGGGTTCGACAGAACGCGGCCCTCTCTCGTCCCCTTGTCCGAGCCCGCTGGGACGGTAAACACATTGGTCTAGGGTAAAGTGTCACGGGTTGGGGGGAGGGAAGACAGTTTGAGGCAGGACTGTCCACTTGGAAGGCAGAGGACAGTTTAAGGCAGGAGTCTGTGTGTGAGTGAGGGTGGGGAGGAGGAAGCGAAGGACAGTTGAAGTCAGGTCTGTGCTAGGGAGAGAAGCAGGAAAGGGCAGTTTACGTCAGGATGGAGCGAGGAAGGGAAGGATGGAAGCAGGAGAGGGTAGTTTAGGACCGAGCTGTTTGAGGGAGGGAAGGATGGGGCAAGAGGGGGCAGTTTAGGACCGAGACGTTTGAGGGAGGGAAGGAGAGGGCAGTTTAGGACCGAGCTGTGTGAGGGAAGGATGTGTTAGGCAGGAGAAGGCAGTTTAGGGCCGGACTTGTGTGAGACGTGACCATCTGTCATCGAGTGAAGCAATCCGCAGGAGCTCAGAACTACGGCGTCTCTCGTGGTTAAGCAGGCCACAGACACGATGTGCGTGGCAACTACGCCACTTACGCACTCGGTATGTGTCGTGGGTGACGTCAGAGCGAGTGCAGTTGCGTGCCACCCGCACTCTATCTAAGAGGGTGCGTTAGTACCTCATTTGTAGCGTCCTGCGTCTCACTGGCCTTTGAGTGGGACGGATTTCGAGGCTTTAGTGAAACAGTCCAGTTAGACGACTAATTCATGAGCCAGCCCAGGGTCTCGAGCGCATAGGTTCGAATCCTTGTTGCGGCAGTCGGTCCACAGTCAACCCAGCTGTTCATCCACCCCTAGTGGTCGATAAAATGGGGACCTGGCTCAGGCTAGGGTATGTATATACGCATATAGCGTTAATGGGATGGCCTTGATTATAATATTGCTTGAGGAATACAGAAGACTCAGTTAAAGGGGAGAATAACGAAGGAAAAGGGAAAGATAGCTCTGTGGGTTCAGCTTTCCAATATTACTCTCATTTTCTCACACCAAATTTAATCTCTTCTCTCCTTCATTCCCCAACCAGCTGCTGTGTCCCTCTGGGCTCTCTCCTGTCTCCCACCCTCTTCCCCTCCTCGTTATCAACGATTTCCTGTCTTCAGCGGGTCCCCGAATACACTCGTAAGCTAAACTGTCAACATTCCCTTTCCTCGACTTCCCTCAAAGCTGTTCTGTCTGTTTCTCGTCCCGCCAGAACTCCCTCCATAAGCTGAGATTTGAGCAGACGTAACCTGCTTAAGCTGAATGCCTCTAGTATCTAGATTCTACCTCTAGTACCTAATCTCTACCTCTAGAATCGACTTTCTACCTCTGGTACCTAGTTTCTACCTCTGGTACCTATTTTCTACCTTCTAGGACCTAGTTTCTACCTCTAGGACCTACTTCCTACAAACAGAATCTACTTTCTGCCCACTTATCTTTCTACAAAACCCTCACGACTTTCCCATCTCCTTGGAAAGCTTTGTAAATCCACCACATAACACAGAAAACACTCCGGTTATCACCGAAAACTTCTGATCTACCTTGGAAACTCCCACATTGCACAGATACCTTGGGGTCTCCCTCAAAGAAACTGGGAATTCTGGTTTCAGATACCTTAAATTCTCCTCCCAACATTGAGTTGTTCCGATTACATCAAGGATTGATCCGTGTCCTTGTACAGAGTACTGCCCTCACACCTGAGCAGACTCTAACTCTATATAATTGCCAAAGTCAGGTTCAACTCGCCAACTCTGCCAATCTGACATCAGCACTTAGCCCACACGTCTCATGCCGTATTGGTGGTTACCTATTCCTTCTTTTATATCTATATTACTCGGATTTCTGCACCCAAGAGCTTGGCTACTTGTTCCCCCCTCGCCATTAGCTAGACCATGCGATACTCTGAAAGCTATGCTGCGTCATGAGAGTACTGTGTAGACGTTAGGAACTCGAGGATGGACCGTTGCTATGTCTGTTTCTTTCCCTACGCGGCTAAGCTTTAGCACTCTGTACCTTTTCATGTCTTTCCTACCAACTAAGATCTAAGCCCCCCTGTAAAAAGACATTATTTTTTTGTTCTTCCCAAAATGCTTAGACTGTTCTCTTGTTTATGTTCTCATTTCTCTGTCGTTCAAGCCATTTTCTGTGTTAGTTTCATAAAGAAAGAGAGAAACGGAAGAAAACAGAATAAATATTGCTACATGAGGGATGGTAGATAAGAGAGCGCTGGCATTCGGAGGGAAAGATAGGAATGAGGAGGAAGAGATAGCGATAAGAAACCCACAAGGAAATAAAGATATATGAAGAAGATAGCGATGATACGGGCGGAGATAAGGAGAAACCACATGGCCGACACTCATGTCAAAAAGGGTCGGTTTTTCGACACTAACGAGCCAGGTGGGAATGTTGGGAAGGGGGAGGGGTTGACACATGAGGCGAGATTGTATAACAAAGGGAGAGGCGGAGTGAGAGGTGGGAGAGCGTAATGAAAGAGTTGAGAGGCCCGCCCGAGGTATGTGTGTGAGTGTGTGTGTTGGGGTGAGGGGGGGGAGACCTCAGGGCGTCTTGTTTAGGCCTTCTGGTGCTGCATTGACCTTCGCCAACACTACCTCCAACATTCTCCCTCACTCACCCACTAGTTATTTGATCTCCGACTCTAGCCTGGATCTCCAGCATTCTCCATCAATGCCCTGGATCTCCAACATTCTCCCCAACTCACCCACTTGGTACTCCGTATGCATCATTACCCTACTTCTCCAGCATTCTCCCTCACCATTCCCTAATTACTCTCTTCAACTCTAGCCTGAATCTCCAACATATTCCCCACTCACCCTCAGATAATCTCTCCAGCACCTTGCCTAGTTCCCCAACATATCCTCCAACTCACACCTTAATTCCCCAACTCTAGCCTCAGTATCCAACACCCTCCCTCACTCATCTCCAACACTTGGGCCACAGACCCTCCTATAGTTTTTCTAAATCCCCAACATTTCCCTCACCAGCCCTCATAATCTCTCCACCGCCTCCGTCAACACCCGTCACATACATGTACAAATTGAGCCACACCTGCTCACCTTCACCTTATGGTGAGCCAATAACAAATATACAACGGCGCTGAGGCTATGGAGAAATTATACCATGCGATTATATGGCCTTGTCCTATAAGATTATAGGGGTGTTATAGTAACAATAGAGAGCCGTCAGGGTGTCCATTATAGGGGAAAAATATTGCCCACTGGCAGGCAATAACGGGGATAGTTGCCGGGTAGTGTTATTGTCGACTTATTTTTGGGGGGTTTAAGAGCGAGTAATTTCATCATGAAGTTATGTCCGGTTCATTAATTATTTATTTACTCTGTTATTTCAAGCACTTAGGGAGGGTCCTGTTATTATAGCTGGTGATAAACTGCTCTTGTGCACGACGGGACGACCCTTGAGAACACGATGGTACGACCCTCGAGCACGACGGTACGACCCTCGAGCACGACGGTACGACCCTTGAGCACGACGGTACGACCCTTAACACGATGGTACGACCCTCGAGCACGATGATACGACCCTAGAGAACACGACGATACGACCCTCGAGCACGACGGTACGACCCTTGAGAGCACGATGGTACGACCC
>JAYMFT010273890.1:0-10586 GCA_038088735.1 Panulirus argus
TCACTTGGCCCCCTTCTCTGTTCCTTCTTTTGGAAAAGTGAAAACAGGAGGGGAGGATTTCCAGCCCCCCGCTCCTTCCCCTTTTAGTCGCCTCTTACGACACGCAGGAAATACGTGGGAAGTATTCTTTCTCCCCTAAAGAACGCACTGCAAGCTACCAAGATCTGAAAGACAGTATACTAAGAATGGAAAGGTATTTCAAGTCTGAGATCATGACTAAATTTCTGTCTACCCTGTATTCACCACACTCAAGGAATTCAAGCCATCTTGACCCGACCCCAACTTACCTGAGCCTCGCTCTTTCATTTTGATATCGTTATTACCTCTCCATGTCCAACGCTTGTCTTGCCTTCACTTGCATTTATACTTTTGGAGTCTACATACATCATAGAGGCGACCACCATTGTCTCTAACTCCTCTTCTCACTCAGCCAACAACACAGCATCATCTTCATACAACAACTATGGTAACTTCGATTCCGTTTCTCCATGACTGAGAAGTGTGCCGATGTCACCCATCTTGCATGTGTCTCACGCACTGCCCCATTCATAAAAGGAATCAATAACCACTTTGACATACACGTCCTGGGCACACTGCCACAATTATATCGAACCAATCGCTCGTATCACCCCTTCCTTACACCGGATTTAAAAGTTCTCCAGGTAAATTGCATAGAGCCAGAAGTTCTCGGAGAGATTTCCTATTCACTTTAAGATATTCCTCTTTGAAATCCAGACCTCCGTACTGTATGTACTTCTTTAACTGTATAGAGTTTTTCCAACATGTAAATGTAAAAATCTGGTCTACACAACCTTTCCCCTTTCTAGTTCCACATCGCTCTTCATTGTTCTGTTTAACACGATCTGTCACCGACTTACTAAACACCTTGCCATCTGTGCTCAGATGACTTATTCCTATATAATCCTTACAATAACTTTTGCTTCCATTTTATTTATACAGGAGAACAACTTCTGTATTCGGGGCAGTGGTCAGGTGCAAGGTGCTATATTTTCCTTTCATTCATATCTTTAATAGTATACCATCCAGAAGAAATGGATAGACCTGCGTGATACTACCGGATGATATGCCAGACCCACTGCCAACCTTCTCATGGAGAGCAAGACATCCATGATGCCGATCACACTTCTTTTATACAAGAAACAATCAATCATACTCTTGTTAACCTCATCTTCCCTGTGACTGTACCAATTTGTATCTATAAACATATATATGTTGAAAGGACGTATTTGCAACCCACGTGCCTGTTCATACACACAACTCAAATATTCTTTCGCCGTTGTTGTTTCGCTTCATCCCAACCAAAAGTGCCACACCTCTTAACCTTGTCTTACTAATGGTCTACAGGTTTTACATCTTCCATTCATCATTCATTCCTTCGCATTCCACTCCACCATAAGGACCCATACCGTTTGTCCACAGCGTCTGCTGAAGCGCTACTTTCGTTTGAGTGCACGTGAGAATGTCGCCAGACCCTTGCCCGTGGGGAAGGACAAATGGTCAGGGAGGACAACTCCCTCGGGCAGACTCACTATCCTGCCAGCCTAGTTTTTTTCTCGGCGTTCATTTATGATTAACAAACAACCAAACACTTTCAAGTTTGAGTATTATATTCTCTTCATTTCACCAGCGTTCAGTGACCACAAGTTTACCAGAATTTTCAGAAATTATCCTATAAAGTACTGCGTGAGCCTGAGTTTGGATAGACTTTAAAGCAAAGTTTTGATACATTCATAAACACCTACAATGGCCTCGCTCACTCCTCTTACCCAACTAATCCGATTAAATTGATCGACTGATGATCAGTTCCTTCCAAATATGAATAAGGAGACAATAGTCAAACTAAACGTAACTGTTAACAAGGAAAAAATAATTATACATGAACGTCACTCAGTACTGAGGCCTGAGACACGGTCGGGGTGTGGGCAGGATGGGGTGGGCTCACCTGAAGATGGACATGATGACCCTCTCGTCCGTCGTGAGGGTGTGGGTCGGGGCTCGGGCCAGCTCACACACCAGCCTCAACACGCACTGGTCCGCGTCCAGTCTGCCCAGCATCCCAAAGAACTCCTCCTCCGAGGCAACCACTTGCCCAGCCCGTGTCCGAACACCTGATCCACTTGCATACTGCAGAAGGAGAAACACCACCACTGTGTTAATCAGTGAACAATGAGTCACGAAAATCAAAAACCATAGCTTCACTGTGGCGAGACCTTCTATAAGAATTTCGTTCTAAATATTCCCATCTGACATGAGTAATGGATAATGCTATCTTCCTTGCACATCGTATTCAGCAGTTATCCCAGGTCATTGCATTAAATGAATTAGTTCTAGTTATCCTTATTGTATATTGAAAACTACCGTATATCTTACATATCCACATCTACATAAAAAGTTCAGAATTTGAAATTACTGTAAACTTGTCTTTCCTCCGAATTTACTGCCGTCGTTTTCATGAATCTAGATGTATAGCGTAGCAACCGGTGAACATATTTCGCTCTATGACTTCCTGTGCTAATGGTAATGTCCGCAATGTATGTGTTAATGTTTGGCCACGTAGGCCTCATGGCGGATGGCAGACTAGTGAAGATATGTTACAGTGAGGAAGGAGGCACAGGAGAGAGGAGCGATGCACAAGACTTGGTTCAACAGCGGATGAGCAGGTGACGCGTCCAGGTGTGTGACGTGTGTGTTTTGGGGGAGCCGATTTTTCGTCTTGTTTCTCGGAAATCCTTATGGTTTAGAGCGAAGACATTATGGCAGCCATAATTAAGGTAAGGCAAGGTGAACAGATTTAATATCTCGAGTGAATAAGTCTTCATTATTCAACGATACAGTTAACGTAAGTTTAGTTTACGTATGATTTATTTGCCTGATGTTGACGCTAGTGACGTAATACCAAATGTTCCAAGACACGTTTTCTACGCGTTCTATGCTTTTAGCTCACGTCACAACCGAACACAAGTTGTAATCTTTTGTTTCAGTGGTTTTTCATGGCCAGTGACAGTGTGTGACCTGCTAAATTCTACAACGCCTAACTCTCCAGGCCCATTTATAAACAGAATAAATCCTATGCAAGGAACTACAGTTTTCTGGTCTCCCACTGTGTCGGTACAACGCTGGGGCACCGGAAACTATGAATGGTCTGGTTGGGTTGCGGAGTCCTTAGTGTACCGTCACCTACCTCAGTGTCCCGTCTCCCTCGGGAGCGGTAATCGTCGAAGTGTGAGGCCGGAACTATGTAGAAGGCTGGCGGTCCGCCGGTGTAGACCGGGGACCCATACTGGTTGTCAAGGTAAATGTAGTCGGGTTCTTTGTGTCCGCCCAGCCCAACCAAGCCGCCCAGGCCACCTTGGCCATCAGACAAGCTGCCACCAGACAGGCCCTTCAGTTTGGCCAGCCCGGCGAATTTGAGAAGCTGAAAAAGAAAGAAAATTAAAAGAATACAGTAACTCTGAGCTAACTCAATAATTTTTTGATACACGAAAGTCAGTATTATCAATATTTGCATAAGGACCAGGAGTCGTGGTTTTGGTCAGGAGGACGGGTCAGCTCAGGTGGGTTACCTTGAGAGCAACGAGGCCCAGGGTTGCCTTGGACCCCGGCAACGCCAACGCCGCCACACACACCACCAACAGCAGTGCTGCCTGTCGCATCCTGCCGTGGGGAAAACACAGTGAAAGTTATTACCAAGTTTTAACCTCAAATGAGATATCACTTCCAGTTTGGAAGGTCTAATGTAAATGTACGTCTAGGAATGAATCTCTAAGAGAAAATTTGACTTGTATTTATAAGTCATGTTTTGGACCATGACGCCTCGGGTGGAACAGGGGAGAGATTATCATCTGAAATGTCTCTCACAACACTATTGACACATGGTCCTTAGATCTCAAGACCCAGATGGCCTTTAGTGAAGGGGTTATGTGAGGTCACGTGAGGTAGATGATTCAGCGGCGTCGGCCTCTGTCTAGCTTGTTGGATCCCTCTGCTGGAGAAGAACCCTAGAACTACCCCAACCCTGATCTGACCTTCAGAGGAATATTCTGGGCAAATGAGCAAATTATCAATTAAAAGAAAATGATCTTGCATCCTAGAGTCCTAACTGGACGTAGACACCATAATCAGGAAACTGCTGAACACTTTGGTACACATCACAAAGGCAAACATCATCCATGTATTTAATTATTCATAAACAATCATGGGTGTCCCCGGACCCTGCCTGCTTGAGGTAACACTGCGAGTGAAAAGTAATCGTTGACGAGGCTGTATCGCTGGAAGCACAGTCTCATCAAAGAACTTCAGACGCTAAAGGAGTCGAATCTTCCTTTGTTACTGAGTGTAGAGAATTATTGCAGCTGTAGGATCCCTTTGATATGGGCTCCTGGGGTTATAATCCCAGGACCCTTGATAAAAGGGTTCCTGGGATTGTATGATAATGAGAGAGGATCATAATCATCAACACTCGTTTCCGATGACTGAGAATGAGCTCAGAGATCATGGGAATGTTGCCTCCAAACCAACTTTACGAAAGCAATGTTAAGAGAACACAGACACACCAGAGCCATCAAGAAGCTACCATCACAGTCGTGAACCTAGAATCAAACCATCAATGTTTCACAATATTCGTTGTCTATGTTTTCCATTTTCAAACTTCTCAAATGTTCTTGTTATTGACTTGTTTTCCAAGACACGTGACCGGGTGTCGTGTGTTGAACCACTTCACTTACTTCTTAAGGAGAAGGACGTGCTTCAAGCGTCGGATTTGTACAGACTGATGAAAAAACGATCCTCAGTCACCCTTTATATACCCGAGACCAGCCACCCTGCCTGGACTCTACACTCACACACACTCATGTACACACACACACACACACACACACACACACACACAGTACACAAATACCAGCATCTTATCCCTTCCTGTATGTTCAAATGTTTCTTTCACCAGCGGCCACTGAAATTGTTGCAAACTATGTATACCTTTTCCTGAGAGGGCTTGAGGCGACCCTTCTCCGCCTTAAAACCCCCGAGCCCTTAGGACACAGGGTGTCCACACCACTGAAGGAGTCTAGGGATACTATCAGGAGTAAAAGCGGGAGACCAACTAGTGATGATTAGGAGGACCAGCCAGAAGCCTGGACCAAAGGGACGTATCAGATATCATTAAATCACCCTTCTGGTAAAGTCCTACGGTTAGAGCAGAAACTTAACAATATATATTATCAGAAATTCATAACAATTGCCCAGGTTCACATTCCAATCAACAGGAGGTCATTCTCAAACTACACTGTCTCTCTTCCCTGCTATACCGTATTACTTTACTTTTATTCACTTTTAACTCTCAGCTTCCTCCTTCCATCCCTCCCCCAGACTCAGACATCAGCTTCTGCAGTTTTTCGCTCCATTCTGCCGCCAATAATCAGTTACTGTGAGCGGTATGGAAAGGCAGACACAGACGCAAGGTTCCATGCCATAACGCCAGACCCCATATAATGCTTCAGTAACTATATAATCGAAGTGTCGTGTATTTTGCTTAAAATTGTCATAATCAAATTTGATGTGATCGACCGGGAAGCAACACTTACTGAAACTGGAAGAATAAATCCTCTGCCAGAAGAGTATATACCTGCGAACCGCATACCATTGCCAACTCTAAAGTGTATTGTCTAACTGTTTGATAAAACAGCACTGGTATGTGGTTCTCACCTATATACTCTTCTGGCATAGGAGTGCTCAACCAGTTTCATTAAATAGGTTCTAACACTTACGGTTTAACAATATCAGAAGTCCAGGTATGGTGGTCAGAGACGAAAAGCAGAGATGAAGGAATGTAATGCAATGAGAGAAAATTTATACATTTTTTTATTGTTTTCTTCTCTGATATTAAAGATTTTTATCTTTCCTCTAAAACCTTCTATGGTTGAAAAAATCAAGTTTAATGTGTTCATTTAATACATTGATTTACTCACTACGGGAAAATCATAAGAAAAACATCTATGAAAATCTTTCAACTCCTCTTGTCCATGATTGGAGCTAACACGCTTTCTTTTGCCAAGCAATCATATAACTCGGTATGTTTTCCGTCAGTGGTTCCTTATATATCAGCCAATTGTAATCAAAATCGATTAATTATTTTCTGGGTATATGGTTCACAAACTGATGGACAGACGTCCAGTGACACAACCATAATTATTTATACGAGTTGGGAGTAGGAGAGTCTAACGTCTACACAGCAGATGCTTCTTAAGCCCAGCTCAGGTTGAGTTCGGTTTGTTTGGAGTCACAGGACGCGTCAGGTGACAGTCGTTGATTGTCGGTAGACTTAGCGCTAAACTGACGTCTGGAAAGTTGGCACGACCCTTGAGCTTGACGATAGATACTACCCATGCATGATCTGCGGTGTACCTGGAGTAAGCACTCTGCAGGTCTTCTATCCTCACAGCCCGGACTGGGCCCAGGATAACAGGACCTTCACGTATCTGTTTCTTCCTGCTTGCTTTACCTAAATGATGTCGGGTAAGCTCAAGGAGGAGGGAAAATCAGTCAAGGAGTGGTCGCAATGTGGAATATTTTGGTTTCACGAGGAACTGTTACGTGAAGTCTTCTTCTTTCTTAAAGGGGGGAATGAAATGCAGTGCGCTATCGCTAGCTGGTTACCTTATGTCACAATAAACGAGCGGATATTGCCACAGTGTATTACGTTATGTCCAACCAGCCGGGACTCCATGGAACCTGCTGCACGGCCTCGGTCAGGTTCAACCTGGTATTTCCATAATGTAAAGCAATAATGAAATGACGTTCACATACAACTGTGCGGTCACCTGCAGGTTCTTTGGTGCCCAGTACGCCTGGTCGACCTCAAAACGTCCCAGTTCCAGATGAAGCTGACGGTGAGAGGCTGGCTCTTCGTTATAACCTGTAGAAACACCACCAGTCATCGATGGAAGAGTAGGAATATCTTGCTGTGGTGTGACCTTATGATACTATGTTGTTCGCACGAGAAAAATGGTACGATGCATTTGGCATACAGATTCTGTTATACTAAGTGAACTATTGTGATTCCTTATTACGTCAATATATCATGGCGGAGTAATACATTTCGCTTTTCTTTGCAGTACATGTGTGTACATACACATACTGTTATGGAAGGTTCTGTGAAATTTACACTGGGAGAGCTAAAACGTGAGTACCTTTAGTTGCAATTAGGGAGGGAAGGTTAGAAGAGAGTGATATGGTTCAGTAAAAGATAAAAGAATAAAGAGCTTAGGGATGTTAGCGAGGAGGAACAACCAGCCGTCATTTGAAAGGTATAATAAGACAAGGAATGAATATAGCAAGATAAGAAAGCAGAAGCGAAGACACTTACAAAGATGTTTGTGGAATAGGTAGAGATAATTCATTAAGAGATAATATTTATTGGTTAAAGTGCAGCACATCGGGCTAAGGCTAATGAGACGAAAAGTTACAGAGGATAATGTAAAGATATGAGAGGTAGTGAATGAGTTTGTCACAGCGAGAGAGACATTGGTCTCACAAGCCTGAGACCGCACGGGGTGGGGGATGTTTACATTACCTACGTCCACAGACGATCATACATCCGTGCTTTGAATAGCTGTATAATCCAGAATTAGATGTAAAGGAGAATAATTATAGGAGAAGTTAGAGTGGTAGAAATGATCAAGCTTAAGGGTAACTTGTGCATATGACGATGTAATGCCGGGGCGATGGTGGTCTGCCGGTTTTTACCGTCAGTCTGCCGGACGGTGTTCCTGGAACGGTCGGGACAGGAGGCACGATTATCATACCTGGTCATCTGGGCGGCGGAGGGCTGGTTGGCCACTCTCTCTGCCATACCCTGGCCTGGGTTTCCCTGGGTCTGGCCGGCCAGCAGGTCGGACTTCCCATCCTCATTACCCACCCAACACTTTCCTCGACTGGGCCGTCCAGGTGAGGGCGACTCCCTACCCTCTGACCTACATTCCCCCACGTACTCTGCAGCTCTTGGAATCCTGTCAATAATTACGACTTCCTCTGGTCGTCATGTGGGAGCAGCCAGGCATCACGTCTGGTCTCCCGGGAGATTTATGATGATTCCTCTTTTGTGACTCGTACTTCGTCTGACTCACACCCTTACCTTGCTTCTCCGTAAGTTAGGAAGGTTAAATACTGTCTTACCTGATTCTCTAAATTGTTATAATACTTTTCTTTCGCCTTGTCCCTCTTTACCTGTTGTTCATCTATGTCCTGCAGTACTCGTTCTCTGGGGAGCGTAACACGCGTTGATTTAAGCCATAGTATCTCTGAGTTGTGTCATGTCTGTTTTTTTTTTTTTTTTTTGCGTTCGGTTCAACTCCTCCTCCTCCTTGTGCCTGAGGGTCATAGGCACTCCTGGCCGTCCGTCGTCTGGGTCGTTGACGCCGTTGCCCGTCTCCCAACAGACCACATGATCAATCCGAAGCGGCTTGTCTTGGTGATCTAGTCACTACAGGACAGGACCAGAGAGTTGCAGAAATACAATCACATGCTGCCTCTGGGAGACTGCTAAAGTTATAGTCACATTTTTTTTACCATTACCTTTTTAGTCCCATCTTCGGTACCTGCTTTAAAGTGTGCAACTCATGATAATGATAATGATGATAGATAATAATAATTAACGGTTTGTTGAAGGGATTGCAGCCAAAAGCTGAAAAAATACAGATAAATTGCTGGTAATAAAGACAGTATGCTATTACAAGGGAAAGTGGTAGATATGGTTCAAACAGATAGTCTTTACGCAAACGCTGGAGCGGCGGTCCGCTGATTATTGACGATCTTCACATTGGTTGGGATGGGGCTGGTCTTGTAGCAGTGTGTAAGAGCGTGAATCGGTTCGATGCTGTTTTGGTGCCGAACTGCAACAAGGGGACGAGGGATCTCTTGGCAGAGGGTGACCTGCAGCGGGAATGGTGCAATAGCATCTTCCCGAACTGTTGGATGAGGTGCAGGTGATGGTTTTCCAGTGTTTAGTGCCTCATGATAGGTGGTGTGAGAGGGACCGAGGATGATCTTGCATGCCCTTTTCTGGCACCTTTTCCAGTAACCCTTGTTGCGTGCTCGATAGGGAGGAAGACCCGGCTGGGAAAGCAAAAGTGAGTTTGAGAAGAATGAAAATTGTGGTGTTCTTGAGTTCAGGTGCAGGGTAGTACAAGTGTCTTGAGTCTGTTTCATTTCTCATACATGATCTCGCCTGTACGACAAGACTTACGTGCTGTATTCCACTCCTGTAGGAGATACTGTCATCATACAGGATGGAATACAAGCTTACTTGAAACGCATTATTATATATATAATCATTATAGCAGGAAACCTAAGATAAGTCAAAGACTTAGGCTTAACGATACCTTATGTGAATGAAGATAAACTCGGCTCTCAGTGCTTGCAATTTCTCACCTGGTCTCTCTTTTTATAAGTCATTATTAAGCACATAATTATTGCATTTCATTTGTAATTCGTTTTAAAAATCTGATTCATTTGCCCTAAACTCAGTAGTTTACCTTGAAATCTAAGAAACTCTTCGTTTTCTAAGTTCGAATTGACGCTGAGCTGATGCAAAAAACTTGTGCTCTCTACAGGTTTATGGGTAACTGAGTTATATGAAATTTTTCTTGCACAAGTGATTTGACAAAATTTAGTCTTCATATCTTTGCTGAACACACAGAGACATGTTGATGTGGAAACCCTGATAGCCATTTAAAGAGGCGCTTAAAGGTGTGTGTTGGTGAATTAATGTTAGATTAAGTTCTGCAAAAATAAAACTGGTTTGGATGTGCATGGAGGTGGTGTAACAAGACCCCAAAATATCCTGAAATCAGCCGAAATATATCAGACTTTCGGTCTTCTACAAAGTCTATTCTATTCATGCTGCCTAGGTTGCGCCTCGTTAACTAATAGGACAAAATTTGATCTGAAAGAAAAGATTCGTAGCCAATCACAGAAAATACTGATAGCGATTTCTGCATAGCCCTCTAACTAAGATATGTTTCCCAAACATCGAAATACATCGTATTTACTCTATGCACTATTTCTATCTTGTGAAATAAAAGAACATATAAGATAAAGAAAATAAGTGAGCAAGTTATATGGGTCTTCATTTACCTAAGCAATTATTCGTGCCCTTGATTGCCATCAGTAAAGTAGTAGCTTATTCACGCAACGTTAATAGTTTTGATACTGAATGATTTTGTTTTGTAGTAGTAGTGTAGTGTTTAGGAAACAGAACATGGTTGTGGAAGGTGACCTACAGCATTACATATTATTCTGTAATATAAAGTTAAGGTGATTGTGGTGAGGTTTATGAATATTAAGGAAACTGTGAATTTCATTAATTTAAAAGAACACGAATCATCTGTGATAATTAAGAGAACCTGTAAAAACCATATGTAATATGTTGCTGAGCAGTGAGACTACAGGAACGTAATCAAGGCCTAACAACAGCCTGCCTTTGCTCGACAAATGGCAACCTGAAGAATTTTGTTTTTTAAATCGTATATATATATATATATATATATATATATATATATATATATGTA
>JAYMFT010273901.1:0-10586 GCA_038088735.1 Panulirus argus
AGGGCTACGTAGCCAAGGTCAGCTACTACGGCAAGGCTCACCACCCCAAGCACTACGGACCCGCCGCCACCTTCTTCCAAAATCACGGTCACGGTCACGGATACGGCGGCTACGGACACTAAGAAGTTTCTTCGTCT
This sequence comes from Panulirus argus, assembly GCA_038088735.1. NCBI lineage: Eukaryota > Metazoa > Arthropoda > Malacostraca > Decapoda > Palinuridae > Panulirus > Panulirus argus. Next base: position 138 of record JAYMFT010273901.1, read on the forward strand.
TAACTTGATATATATTTTTGTAGGGTAAATGTGGAGGGAAATAAATGATAACCAATAAACTGCCTCTTATTCCTAATCATGTGGGAACAACAAATCTTCAAAATAATGGAGTCAACTCTCCACAGTTTAAGGTTTCGTTCTACATCATCACAGAAGAATATCAGCACTATTATAGACTACATACCTTCAATCACAGAAACATAATTCGTTTCTGATATGCAAAGGAATGCAAACAGAAGCAGGCAGACCTTTGAGTCCTTTCCATGCTGTTTATGAGAGGAAACGGAAAAATAACTAAAAACTTTATATCCACGGAGGCGCAGAAAAGTCAGTCGTGGACATCAAGCGATATAAAAGTCAATGGCTTTTCCAAAATGTCTCAATGGAACTGTTTTCCACTAATATTACTGGAAAATCTTTCTGTTACGTTCACAATCCTGCTGAAGTACTTTGCCTCACTCGAAATTAAACGTTTGCCCACGAGTTAGTTTGTATCAATAGCTACGAATGAAAATCAGTCTCATCTAGCCTTTAGTACTATCTAAATTTAGATTGTCAAAGCCTTTGATAACTGTCAATACTTACGCAAAACCTACTCTTAACCTTTTCTCTTCTAAACTCACCAGGCTTAAGTCTTCTCGCCCTCTCTCACAGGACTTGTTTCTGAGTTTGGGAATCATTTTCGTAGCTCGCTGCAGTACGCCCTCCATTCTGTTTTTTCTTGGATAAGTTGGTCAAAACGGAACACACTATTCAGGACGCACTGAGCGGGGATTAGATTTTGAACCAAAATTCAAATACCCTGATATGAAGTCTAGATTCTTTCTTTCTTTTTTTTTTTGACTGCCAACTTGGCTTTGGTTACCAAATTGGGAGGCCATTATACCTCAATCTCTGTCCTCTTTTACATTGTGCAAGTCAACTGAATTCACTTTGAGCCCAGTCCATGTGACTGGCTATGTCAGCATGCAACTCTCTTCTGAAGCTTCATTTCTCAGTTTAAGAACAGTTTGCCAACTCTACCTTACAGCATAGGCCATTACCACTGTCCCTGGCATAAAACAGATACAGAACTGGCCTCAAGATTATTACGAAAAATCATTCTACTTGATCATTAATATCTACTTCTTGTTTATGGCCACCAAACCAATTCTCTGACCACCGGAGTACATTCGCATATACCAGGTAACTCAACTTAAGCTAGTAATTCTTATCGCGGGAATTCATGCATAGAATACTTTCTGAAAATCTAAATAAACTATAACTAAATCATTTTCATCATAAATATTCATTTCATCACAAAAGAAATCAAGATCCGTCAAACATGAACGATTAGGTCGAAAGTCACGCGGCAAATCGTTAAGTGGCGATCCTTCAAATATTTCACGGTCTTCTCTCGAATGACTGTATCCAAAAACTTGCCAATCACGAAAGTCAAGTTAATAAGGCAAAAAATTTCCATCCAAAGGCTTATCTTTTAATTTCAATACACTGGAGTTAAATCAACTGCTAAATGGAATCCGTTATGGGCTTATCTACCTCATCTTTGGCTTCTTTCTTAATCTCGATCTGCCGTTTTATTTACTTTTATGCCTTTTCATGATGACAAAATATCGAACTATTAATCTAACATGTAACCTTTTTTTTTTCTCTTTGCGCGCGCGCGCGTGTGTGTGTGTGTGTGTGTGTGTGTGTGTGTGTAGGGGGTCTCTCTAAATTAATCTGGATCAACAGATATGTCTTCAAAAGTTAACATGGAAAAAGATAATAACTTCACTGCGTCGAACCTAGTCGCCGTTTTCTGTGGGTAATAGACTAACTGCCTGAGTAATGTTTCTCTTGCTTCTAACTATACACATCTTTTGAGTTTCTTTGGCAGTATTCGACAACATAAACTTCTTTCGTTTTGATGTACAAGTCTTTTTCTACGAAAATTTAACTATATCATTCATACGTTCACTGTATCTCCCATTCTACCTGAGCTTTTCTGTTATTTTCTACGACAACAAGCTGTTCGTTAGTTTACTTTTCAAACATTTTCGGCTCAGTTTTGGATAATGACCGTCCCCAACGAAATGGCACATACTTACCCCTTACTAGTGTCAAATATCTTCCTGTTAACTTTTCCAAGCTACTAAGTCACCCCAGTTTATCATGTCAGAAGCAGTAAGATGATCACTGAAATTTGCGAGTCTAAAATCTGGTAATTTTTTACGTGTCGTAGTGACTAACATTAAACGTAGCACTGATAGCCACCTTCCAGTTAATCTATTAAAGAACAATTGTACCAAACTGTTCTCCAACCACGATATCACCTACAGTACAGGCAACTTTGCAAACGCAATATCATACATGCAGTTTTCCCGTCCAAAAGCTCGCCTCAACCTCGTCTAACTTTATCAATCAGCCACTCTGTACTTTCTGAATCGAACGTCCACGGAATCAGACGCAATGCAATTCACAGGAACTCTAGGAAATCTTACTGCCAAACGTAAATTAAATCGTCCAACAGACGTCTGCAATACCCTCATGTAATATTCTAACACCAATCATATCTAGATCTTAGTCACATGTGTCTTACTAATGCGTCACTACTTCATCGTCCCAGTGAATACGGTAATTATGCCGGGAGAATTTGAAGCGTCGTTTATGCCTTCCCTGGATTTGAGTAAATCACAAATCTTCCGTTTATGATACACAGATAAGGATAAAGGTAATTTCAGTCTTCTCAGTACCTCATCTTTAACAGCCAGTGTGAGATGAGAACTGATCTCTGCTTACTCTATACCACAGGAAATATTACCAAACACACTCACACACATATATATACACACACACACACACACACATATATACTATTTCAGTTACAAGTGCCCCTGGGCCCTATTTTGAAAGGTTCCTTTTAGATACTGCAGGAACCCCTTTTCCAGGAGTTCCTGCAGCTCCAAGGCTGTGTGACGGGGAGGTGCATAAGGGGTCAGCAGAGAGCGACAACGACAGCGGGTATATAAAGCCAGGCGTCTCGGCCAATTCAGTCATTCCCTCGACCCGCAGCTCCAGCGTTAACATCCCAACTCAGTCATACAGACAGGATGCTCAAGGTGCGACTTTTGCTGTGACTTTGTTTTTGAAAGCATAACTTACCCTCAGTATTTCACTGCGATGCAAATTATTTCGCGTTCTAATCGAAATCTTGCATATTTCTTTTTTTTTTAAGCAAATGCCGAAATCTTCTTTCAGCAGTTATCAAATCCTCTGGCAACACGTAACTACCAACACTCATCGTCACCAAAAATAGTCAATAATCGATTCTAAATTCATATCCCCAAAAAAGAAGAAAAAATAAAGGACCCAAGTCAAGAAAACACTAATCCAGAACTAACAAGAATCGTAACTGACTTTACTGAACACTTTCTTACATCCTAACTACTTTCATTAATCACAACGCTTAGTTAGTTTCACCCGTATTCTACCCTGACTCATCAGGAATCATCTCCCCAGGTGTGCCTTGTCCTGGTGGTGGTGGGCGCGGCTCTGGCAGACCCGGGCGGCTACCAACCAGTCTACGCATCGGTACGTTGCGTGCGGTCGGGAGACAACGGAAAATAATTACACTTCATACGAATTTTACCGAAAAAGTTCCTGAAGCACAATTACCGTCGTGACTCATACGCATATTTCCCCCCTGCAGGAGCCTCTGCCCTACTACTACGACTACAGCGTGTACGACCACTACAAGGGCGCCAAGTACGGACAGCACGAGAAGTCTGACGGCAAAAACGTGTACGGCTCCTACACCGTCAACCTCCCCGATGGTCGCAGACAAGTGGTACGGACTATTTCCCTGACGCATACGATTTCATGTAGTCATTTGTAAGGTCTATTACCAAGGAACACTTCATGCTAATTTCTTACCGAACTAACTCTCCTACCGCAGGTGGACTACACGGCTGACCACTACAGGGGCTACGTAGCCAAGGTTAGGTACTACGGCAAGGCTAAGCATCCTAAGCACTACGGACCACCAGCCACCTTCTTCAAAAACCACGGTCACGGCTACGGACACGGCTACGGACACTAAGAGAACGGCCATCATCTACACGGACGTATTTTTGTTGAGAAACCTACACGGACGTATTTTTGTTGAGAAACCAACTGAACTGATCATTTTTGTTGAGCAAATGTGGAAGAATTAAACGATTACCAACAACCTACCAAAATATATAACGTCCGATTCCCTTTCTACCCAAATAACGCAAGGCAAATTCAGATGGCTTAAAATTGCATAGTAGCTACTCATATCATCTCATACGGACTAACATCGCCTATTTCATCCAGACCTTCGGTGTATATGGGTAAGACAGAAACGAACATCAATACAGAATAAAACAATAATTTCACGTACAGTCAGCGAAGCGTCTACCTGAAAGAATTACGAAACGCCTTGAAACACAGGGTGCGTGGAAAGTCCGGACCCGCAAAATTCACAACTCACCATTAGCTCAACAAATGTTCGAGTAGTACGTCATGATCTTGTGTTTTTATATAAATCAATACGGAGTACTCACAGGTATGGCTGTGCGAGATCACAAGATGCAATGTGAACATCTGCTAGGCTAAAAGAAAATGGTGAATTCTGTATCTGAGTCCCGGGCTTCTGAGACACCCTCTAACCTAAGCCTATACATACCAAGTCGACCCACTCTAGACTCCAAGAAACAGACCCGGCCGCGCAGGCCTACTTGTGATGTCACGCGGCCCTGAACCCTACGTTTTCGTTAGCCCTGTACCTGCACGTTTTCTTTGTTTAGGGCCAATGACGTAGCATACAGACTCCACCCACATGCGTTTGGGTTGACTTGGTATATATAGGCTTAACTTCTAACCTTTTTTCAATGTTCTTACGAGCTTGCAATCTGTTTATGAAAATGGTGCGGTTGTGAGTCACGGAGATCTTCAAAAGAATCAAAATAAGGCACCAGAGTGAATTCTGCACACGCTCTTGTGGTACCCTTCGGATACCAATAATGGACGACTGTTCCCCAAGTATTCCCCATCCAACTCAAGTATACCGAGGCGTTAATCACCTCCTACACTGCATGCCATAATCACCCTGAAGGCGCCAGTCTCTCTTCGGAGGTGGTGGAGAGTCTCTGCAGCAGCACTAATGTTGTGTGGAACACCGAGTCACGACACATATCCACCTTCCGTGCAGTGTTGTAACAGAGCTCACCTTACGTGTGAAACACCGCTTCGCTGCTGGGCATGACTCCTCGGTATATAAAGATTACGAAGTGAAATATGTGCCTGATTTACGCAAAATAATTTTGCTGGCAGACAAAAGCTTCTGTTGAAATAATCTCATCAAAAACGTCGGATGTCAACAGCCACACGACAAAAGGAATGAAAAATCACACGGCTGCTACGCACAATCAAGCAATCCATTTTACTTCCCCGCTAACTTCCTTCCGAGGGCTGTAACATGCTGTAGATCAGAACCAGAATCAATTCAAATGAAGTGGGAGCAATCCAGTAAATTGGCCCATCGACCGGAATGCATGTGAGAGAAAACATGCTATCGTGCTTACGACCTGAGAACTTGTAGTGCTTCCGGTGACACTTAATGCGAGGACCGCGAAACAAACTCGAGGGTATTCGTGCCCACTGAGGTGGCGGAAGCTAACACCTTCGAAACAAAGAAGAAAAAAGTTACAAAAGCACAATGGATTTCTTAGCATTTCACTGCAACCACGATGTCCAAATCTGCTACCAGTATCACGGTATTTACAGATATCAAAAATCAACGTCGATTAAATCATTTTAGTAATCTCAACTCGACATCCAAACGAGATCAGATGACTGCAAGTCGGACTTCGGACAAAGAAAGCACCAGTCACTGCTGTTCACTTCCTAAAGAAGTCAATATTCAATTCACCCACACCACACCAGTCGCCGTTCTCTCCTTCGGCAGGGCGAACATGCGCTGTTATCAAGCAGGTACGCTTTACCGTACTGTGAATTTCACTGTAGTCTTTATATACATTTCTTAGATTTAACTGCACATGAAACAACGTTACATTCCGGCTTAACGTCCAGTCAGATTTGAATTCTCTACGATATCTTACATTTAGATATGTTAAAAGTCAAGATGATCATCAACCCTTGGCCAACTCCTCCTGGGCCTGGCAACTTGACTTCCACTTGACATCGCGTGAAAGACAATTCATCTTTGAGTTAACTTTCTTTCAGTCTTGACAAAGTCGTACAATGGCTCGTGCCACAGGACCTTCATTCACAACGCTCGGCCCAAGTCTTCCACCCCAGGAACGGGAACTGCCACTGCAGAGTTAAAGTAATAACAAAATGTCTGAAAAAAAAAGAGGGGTAATATTTTTTTCGTTCTTACAGAAAATAGCGAAAAAAGGAGAGAGAGGAAAATAATATGATCAAAGGAAACATCACAGAATCAAAAGATTTACAAGCAATGCTGACGCGGGCGTTAAGACTTTAGGAACGACGAAAGAAACAAGAAAAAGATCTTGAAAAACATTACAGTTCTGGTATTGTCTACAACTCGCAGAAAGACGAACTTACACAGTAAGACCCTGAAAGGAACCAAGCGCAGGCGATGCCGTCAAGAAGTGGATTCACGTCGAGGAAGCATTTTTTGCGAGGGATGGGGACAGTAACGCACAATGAAAAACGCCAGGGAGAAATGAAGACCCACCTGACAAAACGTTACCATAACTAGTGAGGAGAAATCGTTACCACTTAAGAGATACTCCAGAAATACGGTAACGGCGTTTTCTAAAGAAAAATAAAAAAATACGCTAGCTAGTAATGGCAGCTGCTCTCGTGAGCTGTCTGCCTGTGTCTTTGCCGCGAAGATATGGACCCGCTTCACAAGACCAGCGGCGCTGCTTCCCGCAGTTTCTGTGCGGTGACAGCCACACGAAGACTGGCCGTTATATCTTCATCCTCTTCTCGAACTGCGAAGCCTTTCTCTTTTTATTTTTCCTCCTCCTATAACCTTCCTACCTTAAGAGTCAGGTCACAACACACACCCGATGAGCTAAAAATCACTCTCCTCTTCACTCCCCCTTCCATCCGAGATGATCACGACTGGGGCATGTTTCTATCCGTGCCATTTCGGTTACTTAAAAGAAGAAGAGAAAAAAATCACTTGGTAATACTGCTTCAGATGTAATTCTGTTATTCCGAACTTCGGCGGAAAATGCCTTTAAGTTGCAAAGGAATCTATGAGTATCTTTACTATCTCTTACTATGATACCACTTCCCTGGAGTTAATCATCAAATCGACCTTCTTCTTAACTCATTCACATCCTCAACCGAGGTCCAATACGACGAAGAGAGCAATACGACGAAGAGAGCAAAGCCTTACGGATAACAGGAGCGCTTCAGAATAATACACATAAATCTTCCACACAAACAGCGTGAATAACGTGAGCATTCACACTTTTGCACCAAGAGAAACAACAAACTCCTCTCCAATGTACCCGATCAGAGGTCATTTCCCTGCCATCCTCATCCTCTGTTGACTTCGAAAGAAAGCACTTGAGCTCAAAGGGAACAGTGGAAGGATCTTCTTGCCCTCTTATAACAGATGGACTCTTAATCTCCTACACTGTAGCAAGCAGGGAAGTGTAACTACAGCTTTGCATATCATTCAAACATTCACACGCAAACACTACGGTGCACTAACTCGGGGACACGAAAGGGAAGTCTTGGGGTGTCCTGGCCAGTAAGCAACGCCTAATTCAAGCACGTACGCACCACATTTTTCTGAGCCAGCTTTACTGTGGGAAAATAAATTACCGATATCGCTACCACAGGAACAACATATAAAACAAGGGAATCAGTCGCGTTTAAATCACTTTGACATTATCGGAAAACTGATCAACGAATTAAACCTTTAAATACAATGATTGCATTAATGCAAGTCTGTCAGGAGACCAGATCCAAGCTACACCATAACCGGTGCTTCAGTGCCACAACTAGCCACACACACACAAAAAAAAAATATTTCCCTGTATCTACCTTTAACCGACGCCACTCTTAATTCTGACGGAAATTATGCCGTAACTAAATATCCAATTAGGATGCTTCCATTAAAATCTTCGCCATCGGCAAATCTAATTACCTGCCTGGCATGACAATGAAGGGTTTCAATATATGCAAAGTTTTACACAGAATTAACGTCATATTTTTTTGGCTTAAAGCACTGCAAGGCGCAGAAACATACAACTCACACTGTCACGGGCACAGAAAATAAATGAGCTTTTCCTTGCAAATTACAGGAGACGAGGCTCTGTAGGTCTGGATTGTCACAAGGCTTCACGGACAAGACTTTAATTCTCCTGTTAGAAGATAGTTCTCCCTACCTACCAACAGGACCTGAAAATGAAGATAAGATAAAAGAGGAGAGAGAGAGAGAGAGAGAGAGAGAGAGAGAGAGAGAGAAGGGGGAGGGAGGATCTCCTACACAGGGCAGGGTGATGGGAGTTTGACGTCTGATCCGAACACTGGCTGTTAACGCGAGTTGTTCAAGGTGCAAAGACATCAAGCGGCAGGTGGCAGGAGTGAGGCTGGCAGTCAGTCAGGGTCGGGAACGTTCCATGAGACGTAGTGCGACGATGGGCTTCGTTTCGGAGGGTTCAGGACGACCATCCCCTGGACGTGGCATCGATGGGTCTTCAGGCCAGGACAGGTCTGGCGATTGTAATGGGTTATCACAGAGGTGAGGAGGCAAAGGACGAGCGGAGAAAAAAAGTAAAATTTTTTTCTCTCTCTCTCTCTCTCTCTCTCTCTACACACACACACACTAACGTAAAGGAAGTCACAAACGCTGGAAACACCGGCAACGGTCACAGGCCGGGACAACGCCGGCCATCAGAACACGCACAGCGCGACACACCGGAAGCATGACCTCGAGTACGAGGGGACCATCCTAACGCTTGACCCCCGCAGCCCGGTGTCCACCGGAGGTCACGGGCCTGAAGCAGCAGCAGCATCCTCCTCCTCCCTCCTCCTCCTGGTTCTTATCAACCAAGACACCACAAGAGAACGATCACGTCGCTTGCAGGGCAGCAAAAAGTTGTCGTTCTGAAAGAAATCACACTCGGCAGAATTAGTTCCTCGGCCAAAGTTATGCTAAGTCCCCAAGCCAAGCCTTATCATAATGGTTGTAACTCGAGCAAAATCGTAACTACGGTCGTGTGTCGTGTGAAATTCGAATCCTCCACAAAAGCTGTGAAACGACAGCGTTAAGATTCCGGAGCATGCAGTCTAATGATACGAGATACGACCAAGAGGTTATGCTGCAGATGATTAGAGTGCGACTCCCGGCAATGGACGGACGGACGGACAAAGCAAGCGACACAAACACAGCCGAAATAAAACCTGCGGATCCAATGAACTTTTACACGCCCGGAGAGGAATGCATCTCGACACAATGAAGCGTAAATATCCAATAATGATCTGCAGTTTCTAAAACATTGCCAGTACGTCACATCAGCTGAAATCACCGGGCATACGTAGCATTAATAACATATTCTCGGGACTGACTGAGGAGGAAGTCGGCTCAGAGCGAACACTATCGAGAGAAAGTGGCGGCTAGAGCGTGTTGAAAAATCACGCACAAAACAGAACATAATTCCATTATCAGTTTCCACATCACAGAAGCTGGAATAAATGTTCGTAAAACCGAAGCATGACCCACGTACTGTACACTCGGACTTTCTACTTATCCTCTGCATATAATATATATATATATATATATATATATATATATATATATATATATATATATATTCACTAAACATACTGAGACATGCATAAAATGCACGTTAAGTATCTTCAAGAACTTACCACAGTCGTGTTCCCTGCGCAACCCTGGCGCCACACACCACGGGTGGAGGAGATTGACGATGAAACGACCAAGGACGTCCAGTACACCAGCGGTGGTGTCACACTGTGTGTACGCATGTGAGGTAGTGTGGATTATTTTTTTTTATTCCATGTCACTCTCGCGAAATAAATTTCAACTGCGGCTTTTGATTCAACGGCCACAAACATTATACATAACCTTTACACACACACACACACACACACGCTCTCTCTCTCTCTCTCTCTCTCTCTCTCTCTCTCTCTCTAATGGCAGTCAGTTTTCACTCCTGTGGCCCAGGTTGCTGACTTCTCTTTCTGCCTTAAACCCCCACACACAAGTGGGCTGCTGGCATTCAGATCACAAGCGTATATACAAACCCGCCATCTCACACGACTTGTTCTTCGTAACGAGATTTCCGTATGTGAACGCTATACGTTAGCTGTATTAGATGGAATAACCTCGCCGTAAGTACTCGTAAATTCTCTCTCTCTCTCTCTCTCTCTCTCTCTCTCTCTCTCTCTCTCTCTCTCTCTCTCTCTCTC
>JAYMFT010273912.1:0-10586 GCA_038088735.1 Panulirus argus
CTTATCTTTTCCATACGTCCAAAACATTTCAACACACCCTCTTCATCTATGTCAACCACGCTCTTCTTATTATCATACCTCTCTCTTACCCTTTTATGACAACTCGATCAGCTCACCTAGACCATACACGCTCCTCAGACATTCTATTTCCAGCACATCCGCCCTTCTCCGCACATACTTATCTATAGCTCATCTCTCGCATCTATACAACATAGTTGGGATGAGTATATATATATATATATATATATATATATAGCAACTTCAATTGAAGGGAAAGGAAAAATATGACGGCATCAGAGAAGAGATGTTCGATCACATCTGGCATGTTGCCACTGTGATCTCACAAGCAAAGAAATATACAGTTACCGGTGGACTCAGCCACGCCGAAGACGCCCAGAGGGCTGAGAGATGCGGGCACAGTATACTGCCTACAAGATGCTCGAGTTATGGGTGTCTCCTCAGCCATAAAAATGTGTAAGAAATATTTGAGCTACATATATCCAGAGGGATTCTGGAACGAGAAAAATATAATTCTCTTTTCCCCACGACACCAAAAATACATCGGAATATGATGACCATGTGTGATTTCGTTTTTCTTTTTTCCATGTCGAGAAAGGAATATTCAAGATGGTTGGGGTCGACGTGATATATGTATCCTTAGGGATAGGGGAAGAAAGAATTTTACCCACGTATCCCCCGCGTGTCGTAAAAGGCTGGTGGCTGGAAACCCTCCCTTCGTGTATTGCTTTCCAAAAGGAAGAATAGAGCAAATAGCCAAGTGAAGATTTTTATCTCTAAGACTGCAGAAGTTGGTTTTTTGAGCTTCGGAGAGTGTGTGCAAGGAGAAGATTGAAAGTAGATGTGAAATACAGCAAGATGATTCGATTTAGCAGTGCGAAGAGACAGGTTAGCTGAGGTGTGAGTCTGAATGGAGAAAACCTAGAGGAAGTGAAGTGTTTTAGGTGTCTGGGAATGGGCATAGTAACAGTTGGAACCATAGAAACTGAATTCGGCATAGGTTGGGTGAGGAGGCGAAAGTCCTGGGAGCATTGAGGAAAGTGTAGAGGGAGATGTCACTATCCGGGAGGGCAAAGGAGGTCATGTTTGAAGGTATGATACTACTGACGGTGTTGTAAGGCATGGGCAATAGATGAGAATGTACGGAAGAGGGCCAGTGTGGTGAAAAGTAAATGTTTGAGAACGATATGCGTTGTGAGTAGGATTGATGTGGACTTTTGTCCGTGACTGGAGCCTTCAACATAAAAAAAAAAAAGAAAGGAAATGATAGAGTGAGAGAGAGTTGTAGTGATAAGAATATGGGTGCGGAGAACCGAAAATGATGGGTCGAAATGGCTGAGACATATGGGAAGAATGAATGAGTAAAGGTCGACAAAGAAGATATATGTGTCATAAGTAGAGGGGACAAGAAGAAGAAGACCGAACTGCAGATGGAAGGATGGAGTGAATAAAGTCTTGAGCGTTCGGTGTCTGAACATGTAAGAGAGTGAAAGGCGTAAACAGGATAGAGTGAATTGAAGCGATGTTGTTTACAAGGGGCGACGTGCTGTCAGTTGACTGAGCCAGCGTATATGAAGGAGCTGGGGAAAACCATGGAAAGGTCTGTGGGGCCTGGTCGTGGATGAGGGGTTGTGTTTTCAGTGCATTATACATGACAGTTAGAAAATGGATGTGAGCGAATGAAGCCTTTTCTTCCCCTGTTCTTGGCGCTACTTCGCTAACGTGGGAAATGGCAAATAAGTGTTCATGAAAGAAAGAAAAAAAACATACATATATATATTCATGTATTGTTTTTCCTCTCATCCCTCTTCATTATGCATCAGAACAATTGGACGTTCGTTGAAGAGCATGAATCAGATGATTTTTTTTTTTCAGCTCTACCCAAAACACGGCAGTAAATTGTATGAGGGGTTAATAGTGAATTGCCCAGGACTCCATTATTATTAGTCCATTATAATGAATCTATTGTCTATAAATTTTCCACCGCTTCAGCAGTGAGCATAGATCATTGAAATTACGGAGAAAATGCCCATGACATGAATTATGAACAGGATTTATGTTCGTGGACGTATAGAATTAAAAGAGATTTAATGATGTAACAACAAGGTTTGCGTGTGTTTTAATACATTTTAATCTTTATTGTAAATTATTTTTTTTTCTAATCGGATGTGGTTTACTTATATTTTTTACATAGGATGGAAGTAGCTTGGTATTCTGCTCCTGTAGGTAGAGCTCCAAAATGACGAGATAAGTTTAGGCATCCAACCTATCACATCCGTCTCCCTGCTCGACGGACTCCGTTTCTCTCTGGCTCTCAAGAGGAAGTAATTTTCTTTCGTGAAGTTACAACTCATCTCAACTGTGTCCACGTCAAAGAGGCTAATTCTATTTACGTTACTAGTACCTTGGCGCATTTTAGTGAAGTTTGGTAATCTAAAATTTGATATCAACAAGCTCCTGTCTCTGAAGTTAAGAAAAAAATATTGTTACATTGAATCGGATACTATTATGATTGCGGATATCTAACTTTTCATCCACCGATCTTGCAGACGCTAATTACATCGTTGTGGACATCACTAAATCTGGAATACTACATCCAGTCGTTGTATCTCGAATCATTTGATGTAAAAAAAGCAGTCTTCACTTGAACTGATAAGAGTATTACCTCCCATGGTGACCTGTCAAGGAATTATAGTTAATACTGAGCCCGTTATAATCTCCTGCAATTATTGCTTCTTTCTTTTATATGTTAACCAACTAATATTTATATGAAGTTATTTTGTAAACACTGAACGTTTTATTTCTTAATTCATCTTACATTAAAGTATATCAAAATCGGTACCACGTTACGTTGACTACATATAGCCTCTCTTTTACGTAGAGCATAACACCTCCACTTGCCTCTGTCGAGTCTCTTTAGTTAAATATTTATATTCTGGTATCACCAGTTCTACCAATAAGGGATTAAATATAAGATTTTTTCCAGGCCTCTGGTATCGCTGTGATATCAAGTTTTCTTGACATAGCATACGATATCAGTCAACTGCGTCACAGGGTAACACCTGTGGTGGCGTTGGCACAAAGAAGAAAACGTTTATATTTGGCTCAGAAGGGCAAGGCGTCCATGTCGCAGTTCCCTAAGGCTAGACCTCAGCATTCTGGTCCATTACTTTCAGGTGCCTCTGGAGCTGTGCCTAACACATCAGATGTGGTTTCGCCTGTTGAGTCTAACGGCTGAAAAATCCTTAATTGATGTGGACTCTTCTTACCTTCCTGTTGCTATAATATCCGCTACAGTCTTTTCTTTCAAGAACCCCACTTAGCTGTGCATTCCCAGCCCCATTCTGATGCAGGCCGTCTTTAGCCAACGAATTCTTATCTACACGGTAATCAGTCCCACATATCTATGAAGTCAACCTACTCTCACACACAAATATCCTCTGCCATACTACATATACCTGATATTGTATTTGACGCGACAGGTCTTACACTTGATCTAGGATCTAGTCCCAGTACCGCACCCGTCCGCTAACGAGAAAAGAAAAAATGAATCTGATATATATCTTTCTTATATATATATAAAGCTTAATTTTTGGCTACATACACGTTCCATTACGCTGTAACGACACATCTAGGATATTCACACCAAAACATAACCTTACATTAGCAAACTGCTGGTACTCGAGAAACGTTTCTCGACAGTTATCACGAGAGATAGAGAGAGAGAGAGAGAGAGAGAGAGAGAGAGACGCTCGCTGCCGAGGCAACATTTGAAGATATCACTTCTCTTTTCCTCCCGTGCGCTCTTTCTCTCTCCTTATATACCCCATCGAACCAAGGTGGATCTTCGTTCTTTGTTTGATATTTACACTGATATGAGAATGCTTTGAAACATATATTTCCTTCACAGATATATCGTACTTATCTTATATCATGAATACCTCTTTCAAAAGGTCCTGTTGGTGAATGAAGGTGTGTGTGTGTGTGTGTGTGTGTGTGTGTGTGTGTGTGTGTGTGTGTATGTGTGTAAGTACCTATTTGTCCTGCTCGGAGAGGGAGTTGTACTCTTGCGTGGCCTCCATCTCTTGAACATTTTTGACTGTCACACAACCATTCAAATTCTCTATGCTGTCAGCTTTGACCATTTACCCAGTCATTTCATCCCATCTGTGTGCCGCTTTTAAACTATAAGAGTACATCTTTCCATTATTTTCAACAAGGTTTTTGCTAAATTTTTAATGTTTTGTCCTCAGTCGTTCCCTCCTTTCATCTTTCAAAGAACTGTTTACTGTCTACGTCATCAGTCTGAATCGAAATGTTAAAAGCCACGATCAGATCATCACTCACTCTTCTCTCTTCCAGGGTAGGCAAACTTAAGACCTCCAGCCTTTTTTTTTCTGCACCTCACTTCTCTTACTTCTGGTACCATCCTCGTTGTTCTCCTGTGGACCTTCTCTATTATCTCTTTGCTCTTCTTTAGATGCAGTGACCAAAGAACTAGGAGCGTATTCGAGTTTGGACCTTATTTGGGGGCGTAAACAGCTTGTTGAGTATTTTCTAATCCATATACTTGAATAGTGTTCAGATATTTGCCAGCATACACATTATCTCCTCTAATATCCTGCTAATGTGAGAGTAGGGACAAGTTAGGTAAGGTCTATCTCACTTACGATTTCCTACAGCTTATTTCCTACTCGGTAATATTCAGATTAAAGACTTCTTTCACTGTGTCTCATCTCAATCATCTTTCATTTACTCAAGTTGAATTACATGAAGCATGTATCATACCATTTTGGAATGTATCTTAATCCCCTTGTAAGATGCTGAAATCCTCCTTGTTCTTCATTTTCCTTACGATCTTCGCATTATCCGCAAACGTATTCAAGAAGGAGTCCATACCTCTTGGCAAGTCGGTCACACATAGATCAAGAAGATTAACGGTCCCATAAGAGAACCCTGTGGCACTCCACTGTTGACCTCCGTCTATTTCAGAAGGGCTCCTCCGACAATGCCTCATTTGTTTTCTTCCACGAAGATAACCTATTATCCATTAACGGAGTCTTCCCCCTTATTCATACCAGGTAATCCAGCTACTTAATCAGCCTCGCATGTGGGAGAATGTCAGTTCCTTTATGGCTCTCTAGATACTAAAAATCCACCCAGCCTTCTCTTATGTCTAGAGCAGACCTCACACTTTCAGCAAAATCTAAGATGTTCGTTACAAAAGACCTCCTTTCGCAGAAACTAAGTTGTTTCTCATTCAAGTATTCTCTCCTCTGCAGGAAGTCATCCAGTTACTTTCTGATTATCTTTTCCAAATCATTCTCATCTGGGAGACCTGTCTGTACTTCAGGGCTTCTTCCCTGTCTCCTTCAGCGTAGATAGGTATGACTTTGGCTCTCTTCCACTCACAATACACTTTGCCATTCATTCACTACTTATATCCTGTAAAAGTAATTCTTTACTTGACTTCGAACAAGTTTTTGCTTAATTGCATGTTACAGCCCTCTGCTTTCCCTGTCTCTACATCTCATGAAGAATATATTGTTGACTTCGTGAGACTGTTCTAATTACGTACTTATACCTTGTGATCAAGACAGTCTTATTCTTCTCCCTTCCCTGCTGAACAAGTCTAACCTCGCACTGTAGCTCAGCTCTGTTCAATCTAATGCCCTATTATTCCTCTTCTCTTGACATTCTATAGCAATTCTTGGGCGTCTTTAAATGTGACAGCGAAACTTGATAGGCACATTCTAGTTTTGGCTAAATATACTGTAGGACGAGAGCAGTCTAATGAATATTTCTTAATCCTTGCACCGAAATGCAATATAGATATTTACCTGCAGACAATTTGTCTCTCTCAGATATCCTAAGGTGGTCTCTGTGGACTTGGTTAGCTATAATGTTGACTCCCATGTCCCTCTTAGTTATCCACAGACAACATAAAGTATCGAGGCCTTCTTCTAGTGTGTCTCATCCTCTTTACTTTGCACTTACGGGGGTTGAATCTTGTCGTCTATGTATCATACCATCCACGAACAGACATGTACACAGATCAAGAAGAATAATGGTCCCAGAACTGAACCCTGCAGTACGCCGCTGTAGTCTCAATGCGTTTCGAGAAGCCTCCTCCACTAAGGTAATTTTCTGTCCAGTGAAGGATCCCCCCCAACCCCCTACTTTTGCCTGGATGTCCAACTCTTATACCAACATCCCGTATGGTATAGTGGCAAATGACTTTAGGCACTCCAGATAAAGACGATCCACTCATCCTTTCCTTAAGTTTGAAACGGAGTTCACTCTTGCAAAGAAATCCAAGAAGTTTGTTTCACGTGGATTTTCCAATTTCATGTTGTTCCTCGCTTGGGTAGTTTCTCATTTCCAAGTCGTTATCCATTTGCTCCGTAATTATCTGTTTCTACTTTCTGGTAAACCACACTCGTCTGTAGTTCAACGCATCCTCCGGGTCTCCCTTCTCTCTTCTTGAATATAGGCATGTTCTCTTCCATTCCCTTGCCACTTTGCCTTCCGCCAGCGACTTCTTAAACATTTCAGGTGAATCTTCTGGTGTATATGGACGCTTCACCAGCACGTATTGAGCGAGTTCTGGACCATGAACCTTACATGGGTCAAGGTACTTTAGTAATCTCTTTTTATCTATTTTAGATACTCTACTGCTTTGTAAGGCCTCCTTTCCATTCCATCTCACTGGTGCTCAGGCCATAGTGTCTTCCATTGTGAAAAAGCTTAAAAACTTATCCTTTTAGCTTCGTGGATACATTTACGTCATTCACTACAACTCTTCCCCCTTTATCCTTAAGCCTGATTAGATGCTCTTTAACTAAATAAGTTGCTCATGATTATTTCATGGAGAAGTTTTGGACTATGTCTTGCTTTGTCCACAATATTCTTTACATGGTTTCTGTGTTCCGCCTTCCACATCCTCCTATACTGAGATTTTTTCTTGGTATCTTTTAAATGCCGGCTGAATAAAGTTGCTTATATCTTCACCACAGTACCACAGTAAGTATCTAGCCTCATTCGCTTTTTGACATCTTTCAGCGAATTACTTAAAGCTAAAGGATCCTATGTTCGTTTTATCTTTCACTGAATTTCAAGAAAGCCTTCCCTGACAGTGACTAATATCATGTTTACCAAACTCTATTTCCCCTGTTTATATTATCCTAGATTTTTTTTTCTGTTTAGTTTTCATTATCATATTTCCCTTATGAGTCTGGTATCATTTCCACTTTCTCATACTCAGGCATTACATGACCCCCTTTTTCCACTCGGTGTATTATATACGTATGACACCCTGAAAGTCAATGCTACCATGTGTGAATCTCGTGATCTAGTGATCTAGTGATGATGGTGTTATCATCCCTTCTGATGCCATTGTGCTCAGTGACATGCTAGAAGAGTGAGTTTTCCCTGTACTCACACTTAAGAACTTGCGTCTTCATGATAACCAAAATTACCTCGGGCTGTCTCCTTGTAAATGAATTCCTCCTTTGTTATAATTCTACCACCTCTGAAGAGTTTCACTGCCTCTTGCACCACGCTGATTGTGGGTTCATTCGTCATCTTCGTATATCTTCCCGTGTTCATTAGGATTCCCTGGAGGATTACGTATCAACACCACCGTGCAGTTCTTTCTATGCAGTTACTCATCCCGTTCACGTATTCTTTGGCTGGGCCATCCTCCAACATTTCCTGAATCTTCAGACTGTTCTTTATTAATAAAGAGAGTTCCCTCTCTCCTTTGTCTGTCTCTTTCACCTCCTTGCTATCATGTATCCCTCAGGGCAGATTATATCGGATCTTATCTCTTCATAGTGTTTTTATATTATCCCCGTTGCTCCAGCAATACTGGCTTT
This sequence comes from Panulirus argus, assembly GCA_038088735.1. Taxonomy (NCBI): domain Eukaryota; kingdom Metazoa; phylum Arthropoda; class Malacostraca; order Decapoda; family Palinuridae; genus Panulirus; species Panulirus argus. Next base: position 7,896 of record JAYMFT010273912.1, read on the forward strand.
TGCTTCTCTTAGTTCAGTCCTTGAACTTCATACATCTCTTTTCCATTTACGACTTGACCATCTTCATTTGTATGCATTGTTTTCAATTTGATATTCCCATCACTCAGCACTCCTAGTCTCTCTGAGGTGTTGGTGGGGGTTGTTTCACCCCTCCAGCCACTGTTGATGATTCCAGTTCCTCTTTTTGTTTTAACCTTCCAGCTGTATTCTTTACCTCTCTCACCCCTTCTTCCGTTGGTCTGTCACTCCATTGAATTCCCTTCGGAATTCCTCCTTCCATGCAAGTTTTCTTTTTTCAGTCTGCTTTCATACCTCCTGGCTACATAGCTCCATACTGAAACGTCCATTTATGTCTTGACTTTATCCATTAATTCTCTTTGTTTCTTGTATCCCATTATACTTCATTCCTTTGTATTCATTTGTATTTACTTCATTTGGCACGTTTACGCCCTTCCTTCCGTGTCTCTGGTCTTATCGAAGACCTTACATTCTTTTTTTTTTTTTAAACTACCATCAAACTAACCATTCACTTACCTGATGGTATCATATCTAACAGTGATTCAGTGTTCCTGGGTCTCTGTTCCAGTTCATTAGTCAGTGCCCTCCGTTTCTGCTCAACAGACCTAGTACTTCCTCTCCTTCCTTCGTCTTCAATTAATTATTCCCTCTGATCTCTCTAGTGTGGGCATTTCCTTACGTCGTTCAATCTTAAGAACATTCAGAGAAGGCCCGCTTTATAAAATTCCCTGACGCTTTTCATGTGTTTGTATTTATGTGTTTGTCAGTGTATTTGCGTGTGTGTATGCTTAAAGTGTATGTACTTTCGTGTGTCTTTGTAATTATGTACGTATTTGTTAGATCTCTGTTTGAATTGTTCTAAAGTTTGTCTATGTACGTCATGTTTCTCTATGTATCCAATTTGACTTCTTATTTTGTTGACATTTATGGGCATAAGTCTCATAAATGTGTACTTCTCATTTTTCATCAACCTTCGCGTCATCTTTCGAATTCTCTGGGCAGTGAGGCAGTTCGCAAGACATCACAAGCCTCCCGACACCAATCCTAGGCTCCGTAAGACTACACCCATCCATCCCTAACACTTCCAACCACAGGTTCCGCGAGACTACACCCACCCACTGACTTTTCCGAACCCAGGCTTCAATAAGACTACACATACCCCCGATATCTCCAACCCCAGGCTCCGTGATGCTACACTTACCCCGATACCTCTAAACCCAGGCTTAGTAAGATTACACACTCCTTGTGGCTACACCCACCACTGACACCTCCAGCCAAAGGCTCCATGACACTACACCCGCCTCAGACACCTCCAAGCCCAGTCTTCGTGAGGTTACACCCACCCGAGACTCCACCTCACCTCACCTCCATTTGCCCAGGTCCACACTTAACCTTTCACCTTTGACTTCCTGACCCGCACCCTCAGAATTCTAGCCGTGTGCTATCCCCCTTATATCCAACCAAACTTCATGCACTGGGTCATCGTGGAGTCTGTTTCCTTCCGTACATCTCTTAGCTTCGGAACTCTCTGTGTTTCATGTCTTTCGAAATACCTCCTAACTGATCCGTTTTTTTTTCTTTTTTTTCAAAAAAGCGGGTATTTCATCTTAAAAATTCTGCAATGATTAATCTTCTTATCTCCTTACTTTTCCTATGACTGTAAACCATTTTTAGGCATTAATTAATGTCTATCCTTGATGAATACATTCGGCTTTCGATATAGGAAAAAAAAAACATAAGTTTTATCCTTACTAGAATATAGAGAATATAGCCTTAACTAGAATATAGAGAAATTCATGGAAGGGAAAAATTAAAGACAAGGGAAAGTATTTACAAATTTTGGAGGAAGTGAAAATCCTGTCTTTTAAAATGTGCCAGGTCATAGTTATTAGGAAAGGCATGAGAAGGTAGAGAGTTCCAAAGCTTTGACGTGTAGGTTAAGAAGCAGGTATCAAAACGGCCCACCCTTGCGTTGCCGATGGCCACAAAGTTAATCGCGTGACGCAGCACCTTGCCGGGTATCGCGTGGTTTAGCTAGTGGGCGCTATATTCTCCGAGACTCAAAGCACTAAGGCTGTGACCTATCCTTGTGTTTCCCGAGCCACAGTTTTCCAGAAAGTGTGAAGAGACCCTCTCTCTACACTCCAGACAAACGTTCCAGCAGTCCGCTCCCACTGGGGACGCTGCCAGAGTGCGTTTCCCAAGTACTTACATCGTCTTGGGCTGTTGGCTGAGGCCATTTCAACCCTCGGTGGCTCTTGGAGCATTTAGTCGCTCTCTGTAATGGCCAGGTCGTGGAGCTCTTGTGCATCAGCCAGGAGAGCATCTGGCAGTGTGATGGTGATCGGGTATTGACGTTTACTGAGTGTGAGCGAGCCACTTTACAGCTGTAACGTTTACGGGGGAGAGTCGGGATGGAATTTGACGCTCCGAAGGTCATTCTAAGGTATACTGAAAAGACCTCAGGTTCTTAGGGCGTAGGTTCTGCTGATATGTGAAGTTATTTTGGTGTATATCACAGGACGAGGAAAAGATAAAAGCGCCATGTTTACAGTAGCTGGCACTGCATATGCAACGCAATGCTCTAATCAGGAACACTTTCTTTAACGCTCCATACACACACACACACACACACATATATATATATATATATATATATATATATATATTAGT
>JAYMFT010273923.1:0-10586 GCA_038088735.1 Panulirus argus
AGAGAGAGAGAGAGAGAGAGAGAGAGAGAGAGAGAGAGAGAGAGAGAGAGAGAGATTACTGACTTACAAATACTTACTTGTACAAATGAAATAGTGTTAGACAATACTTACAAGAACTTATGACGTGACTCTGCCATAAAGCAGGGCTAGCGCGTAGCACTCACTGCAGAAAAAAAAAAGAGTTATTAAGGATGAATCCTTCATGTTACGAGTTGTTAAGTGTTATGCATGAGGAAGAGAGATCGTATTCAATATGTGGACTGAAAGCCATCTACCTGGGCAAAAGGAGTATCACTTGACATCTGCTTGCTCTGCACACGTCACTAACCCTCCCGAGTTCCAGGTGGGCATTACCGATAACATACCTCCCATGAGCCATAAGACATTCATTGCGTATCCTGCTGGGTTTACGATGTCGTTGTTACCTGCTGCCACACAGTTCATAGCTGCCTGTTCATATTCATCTGGGACACTTCGTAAGCATCTTTTATTTTCCTCCTCCTTCCCTTAAGGGTTGTAGTATTCGCTCCTTACAAAGTTCCAATTCCAAAGATCATAACGGCGAAAATGTTTCTTCATATTTCTTAGACAGACACCCGAATATTCTCGCTTGTTGTCATCCTGATACAGCCCAAAGAATCATAACAACTTTCATTTCATTACTCTGTTTCTTCTATACTGTGAAGATTTTAGTCTTAGAATGCTTTATTTGGTTAATCATATCCTTTGTCATGAATGAATTATCATATCTTCCTTTTTTCTTTCTAGAAGGTATAGCTCAAATTGATTCAATATTCCAAGATAGTTCTTATGATCCAGGTATTGAAAGCGCTTTTGAAATGTGTCTGAATTCTCTACAGTTCAATGCTGATAGTTTTGCCTATTTGGTGATTACACAACAGTGATATTTAATTTTGACTTATTTATACCTCTAACATTACCATATCAGATCTGTATCTCACGAAATGAAAGTTTCCCTTGCCTGATTTGATATTGCATTCTTTTTCGTCAGTTTGAATTTTAACTTCCAGATTTTCTATTTAGAACAACTAATAGTTGTTTAACATTTGTCTTTGTCTCTGTCTCTATCCTGTTAGACCTGTGTAAGGTGTTATCATTGTCATCGCTTCATATATACATATTTTTCCCAACAGATTTCCATCAAGGTTTTTTTCGCTTATTCTCTTTACCTCCTTTTGATCCTGTCATGTTAATGACTTTGGTTTCATGAGCAAAATATCTTTCTTTTTTATGTTGAAGGCTTCAGTCAAGGACAAAAAGTCCACATCAAGGCCGGGTCTTAACTGAAATATAGTGAATTATGAAACGGGAAAAAGAAGAGACAAGGGACGGCATTTACAAAATTTTCAGGAAGTGAAAAACCTGTCTTTTGAAATGTGTCAGATCATAGTTACTGGGAAAGACATGAGATGGTAGAGAGTTCCAAAGCTTCGACGTGTAGGGAAAGAAGCAGCTATCAAAACGGCAATACTTCATACAAGGACGAATCAATCCCTTGTACAAACGGAGCAACTGTTCAGAGAAGAAAACGTTACGACATCTAAACAGGACACCCAGTTCCTTAGATGCAGTATTACCTGTTCCCATTAAGTGGAGTTTCCAAGAAAGAGTGGATGTTACATTAATACCAAGTATGTTCATTAAGTCAAAAGGTGGAATTGCAGAACCGTCAAAGGAGACACGAGAGTTGTGAGGAGTTTTCGATAGAGAGATAGACAGAAACTGAGTCTTGTAGGAAGTAAACTTAATAAGATTTTGTCTGCCCCACTGAGATATCCTGTCTAAGTCTGAGTTTATTGAGGAAGCTGTGTTAAGACGAGATGCAGATCGAGTGAGAGAAGAGGGAGCAGAATTGAAGAATGTGGATTACTGCAGTGTTGAGTAGTCAGCGTATGAGTGCATTGGATTGTTTGTGGAAGAAAGGAAATAATTGAAAGAAAGGAGAAACAGTGTAGGAGACGGGACAGACCCTTGAGGGACACCGCTGTTGATGGAAAAAAGGGGGGAAGCTTATCCATCAACAACCACAGCCGGAGGCGAAGCTAAATATAAGGAGCAAAGTGAGGGAGGGAAGCCAAAAAAAAGGGGAGTTTAGAGATGAGACCCCGATGCCACACCCCGTCAAAAGCCTTAGATATGTCCAGGGCAACTACGCTTGACTTCCCCAAATTTTTCAGGGATGATGACCAGACATTAGTATGATTGGAAAGAATATCACCAGTGGATCTCGCCTTTCGGAAGCCATGCTAGTGAGCAGAGACAAAGCTGTGATTTTCGAGGGAGGTGTTTAAGGATATGGGAGTTGGAGAGGGATTCAAAGACTGGAAATGGTTGATATTAAAGCAACAGGACGATAGTTAGAGGTGCCAGAACGGTCACGCTTCTAAGGGATGGGATGTATCAAAGTATGTTTCGAAGGAAAAATCAAAGTTTTGGCTTTAAACAGAATAGGAACAGAAGAGCAAGCACAGGTGCAAGTTCAGAGGCACACTTTATCAGTACACGGGGATGGGTGTCATCGGGACCGTAAGGTTTACTTGTGTCCAGAGAAAGAAGCGCTTTTTGGACAGTCCGAAAAGAGATTAAGGGAAGAGGCATAGGATTAGCAAGAGGAGCATCTGTGGTTGAGGGAATGTTAGAGTCATCCATAGTGGAGTTAGAGAAGAAATGGGAACCAAAGAGAATTGTTTTGTGGACGGGAGAGGCAGCTATAGTACCGTCACAGTGGATGAGTGAAGGGAAGGTAGAGCGACAGAAGTTGTTTGAGATGCTCTTAGCTAAAGACCAGAAACACCAGTGGATGACGAGGAGAGGTTATCGCTCTTCCTTTGAATAAAGGAACGCTTCACCTCACGGATAACGTGCTTGCAGCGATTACGGGCAGTGAAGAAAGCTGAATGAGAGCCAGAGGTAGGAGAGTTTTTCCATGCCCAGTATGCATGATCCCTTTCCTGAATGGCGTCAGAACAGGAACGGTTGAACCATGGACTGGATGAGTAAGTAATCATGGAGGAAGAGGGGATAAATGCTTCCATTCCCGCAAGAATAACCTCTGCTCTGAGTTTGGCCGAGACAGAAGCATCACCACACAAAAGAAAAAATTTACCCAAGGAAAGTCAGAAAAGAAGTTACGTAAGTTATTTCAGTCAGCTTTGTTCAGGTACCAGTATCTACGCTTAGAAGGGGATGCTGGAGTGGGAGGTGCCGTTAGAATAGATACATTTATAAGAGTATGATCAGATAAACCAACTGTTGGCGAGATTGTGTATTTGCAGCGGGATGGACTAGAGGTGAAAAACAAATCCAGTATATAAGGAGAGTGGTCACGGCGGTCAGGAATGTGGGTTAGGTGGGAGATAATTTGCTCTAAATAATTGAGAATGGAGAACGTGAGGAATTCAATCCCTCCATCATCCATATGGGAGGAGTTTAACCATTCCCTATGGTGGACGTTGAAATCCCTAAGGTAGAGGATCTCGGCTTGCTAGTGAGAGGGTGTCACAGTCTCGATGGTAGGAGTTTAGATAGTCGAAGAAGGATATAAAATTCGTAGAATTATGAGAGCAATAGGCGAAACAAAGGAAAAGTGTGGAAGTAGGGAGACAGACCTTGAACCACATAACATTAAAGTTAGGGGACTCAAGATCCTTCAGTAGTGCAACAGGTGTTTATTTTGGAATAAGCAAAAAAACACTTCCTTTGAACCGGAATCATGAGTGGAGATTATAGTTAGATATGAAAAAGGGACTAGTGAGAAAATCATTAGACAACTGTGTCTCAGACCCATGTAAGATATTAGGAGAGGTACTAGACAGATGGTGTTCAACTGAGGAAAGGTTTCTAGAAAGACCACGAATGTTGTTATAGTGAATAGAAAAACAGGATAGTCTCCTTTTTGTCCTGTGTGTCTGTTTCTAATGTCATTACAGAAAATGCTGAATTTGATACTTTTCTTTGGGCAATGTCTGATTGAAATATGATTTTCAGTATACAGTTTATTAGACAGTAATTTGTATTTTCTGTTTAATATAAAGTGTCAATCCGTCTAACTAGACTACAATTAATTTTTCTTCTGCTGAATCTTGTCATTGATATGTTTGTCATCTGCTGTGCAAAATCGTTAACAAGTTAGAGCAATAAAAAGGGAAAATATTAACTGTTTTCAATTTTTTCATTAGAGAACAGAAGGTTTCCAGCAACTCACTGCTATCCCTGTTAGTAGCGTTTTACAGCAATGCAGGAGATAAGTACCGCTCCCTTTTTAACTCTTATCCTCACACTAATGCCTGACTATATAAAAGACATTACTGGACCATACCTCCTCCTTCCCCTTGAGCTTACTTTCACTCAAGGCAAAATATCCAGGTTCTTCTCAAACATCTATCTCTCCCTACTTCTCATCTTGGTTATATCTACACACGTTCAGACACTACAGCCTGAGCCACTGAGGAGTATGAAATGAATTGAAATAGAATTGTTCAAAAAATGTTCAAATGGGTTCAGTTAGTAGTATGTCTGATTTGATTGAGAGACTGAAAAACTTTAACCCCAATAACAAGCACTTGGCGAGCTTTGATGTAAAAGCGTTGTTTACAAATGTATCCGTGGAGGGGGCGTTGTGGAGAAGGCTATAAGCAGCATGGGTGATAATGAGCTGCCAGTTAACAGAAGTGATTATGAGAAGCTGGTGTCGCTTTGTATGAAACTGGACCCATTTATGTTCGGCAACGAAGTTATCCACCACAGAGTGTTAACTATGGTCTGACCCTCGAGTGCAAGGGCAGCGTTTCTTTACATTGAGGTCAAGACGCACTACATTGATGCTATAAGTAAGGGGATCGTCGTGATTTCTGTACGTGGATGACGTAATATAAGTAGTACCTGTTAACGTAAATGAGAACGCCTAAACAGAGTCAATGGAACAATTCAGTTCACCATAAAGGAGGAAGAAAACGGAGAGATTTTTCTCCTAGACACTTCAAGTTGTATGAACCGAGCTGGACACATGGTGAAATTTGAATGATATCATAAACTAACTGATTAGGACGATTTCATTCACTACATATCCGCACACAGTGATAGAGCGGAGTTCGATGTTGAGATTAGATTCATGTTACGTGCTTTACGGAAATTTAGCAATGAATATTTGAAAAGTCAAATTAACTATATCCACAAAACCTTTAAACACCTAGGATACCCTTTTGGTTTAGTATTGAGATTTCAAGAAAAAGCGAAGATGATCATGGAACGCAGGGAATAACAAGGTGAGAACAGCAGAAATAATAAAAGGAGATATGTTTCCGACCCAAATTCTCAGCAGGTGGCAATCATAAGTGAATACTTGATGGACACAAATACCAACCTGGAGGCTGCATCTGGGAAGAGAATTAGGAATTTAGCAATAAAAAGGATTGTTCAAAACATTGATATTCGCACAACTAATAGTGAAGTATACAAGATACTGTGCGCAAAATATAACACTATCATAGTGAGTCAGGATGGAGCTTGACCAAAAGATTGGAGGAGCTCCAAAGGGATATAGAACATCATTATCTGTGATCACTTTGCCATTAAACGTCTTCCTTGTATTTCGATTCTTTATCGCATTCATGGTTTTCTCTCAGTTCTCTTCGTATCGTTTTCTTTTTATTTCAACAATAGTTTTACTTTTGATGATAACCTGATATTTCAGTGCTAAACTATTATTTCACTTCTACCCATCACTCATCTGATGTACTCGTACGCCAAATTCTGTTCTTGCCAAATCAATAACCTGAGTTAGAAACATATGATTTAAATCAGTCGTCTTTCTAAAATATATTTATAATGACTCGCATCATAAACCAAAATCATATCGTCTCCCTAACTTTACATATCGGAAGAAGTTTTCCCGCATGATCTAATATTTTACCAACGCTTCTTGCTCAAGTTTCCAAATCATCTTAGCTCCGGTCTGGATTACAGGCGGGAAATGCATGGATATAGCATTTTACTAGAAATTTGTCAACGCTTTTTGCGCCGTCACCAGCACTTGCGTCATTTGAGCAAGATCCGAGCCTCAACTCCGCACAGAATCTTTACTTACACTACTCAGCTGTTTATTTAAGTTTGGACACACTTTCTTCTGATGATTTAGAATCTGAACATGTACGTATGTTTGCCTTTCATTACTGTGTTTATGGAATATATGGCCTTCCTGATGTCGAACATATAAAGCTAAACGAAAGGACTGTAATATGAACTTAGCAAATTTTGTATTATAAATTTTGGAGACTTCAGTGATCTAATATTGGTCAGATAATCACATATGATTGGCCAGACAATATATCTTTTTTTTTTTCCTGGGGTTTAGCCTCCTAATGTATGACGAGCAATTAACATCACTAGTACCTCGTTACTGTTATGGCTACACAAACACAAGTGAATTATTGCTGTCCGCAAACTGAAGTTATAACATGTGAAGTCTTCTTGGCAGTGACTCTAAATGAAATCAATTGTTTTTCACACTCTGTAAGAGAGGCACATGAAAGCGCAAAAACGCAAAACATGAATCAAAGGTTACAACATCTACGTTGTAATCGGCATAATCTCTGGAAAGGAGCCATCAGCCCTGGAGGAGGAAGAGGAAAAGAACCTCCGGGTACCACCGTCATCCCAACATAGTCTCCTCTACCTGCCCAGAGGTAAGGGCTGAACAATCAAAGGACTGAGTAGGAGCAGCACGAGCAGCAGAAGCCCTGCTACCTCCCTCCCTGAGATTTCCTCACGCGAGAGGCAAGGAACCATCACTTGAGGAAAAGAAGAAGAAGAAGGAGAAGAAGAAGAAGAAGAAGAAGAAGAAGAAGAAGAAGAAGAAGAAGAAAGAAAAAAGAAGTTTCATATTTTCCATTGATGAAGAGAATATGTATTGTATCGGAGGAAGAGTTCTGAGAACGACTTTAAAAGACCAGACATTCGCACTGTATACTGTAGTGAAATATACAGAACCTTCACTGATAGTCAGAACAATGAAGCAGTTATTCTTATGGGCCCTACTAAACAGTGTAATTTTCCCTGATGCACTCTAAAGTACCCTGTGTTAAGAGCCAAAGAATGTCTGCTGAGAGGTGCTTCATACAGCCGCTACAGCATTCAGTGATTTCATCAGTTACCACAGTAGTCACAGATCCATTTATCACCACAGCTAAACACGTAGATCCAGCCATAGATCCTTGAGTCACCAGTGTAGGCTTCGCTCCCTCCACCAACGCCACAGCCACTGCTCCCTGCATCACCGCAAGGGGCACAACTTTCTCCTTCACCACACCATCCATAGACGAGTCCCTGCATAACTGAACTACTCTCCAATATAAGAATAACAGAGCTTTGTGTCCCACGTCTTTTCATTGCCACAACAGACCTGATCTTCATTACGACAATAGCCATGGATCCCAGTATCACACATCGAAGATAACTGTATATGCTTTGACAGCTCACTGAAAAAACAAAGAAAGTCCCCAACGAACGGAAAAATAGCATTATCTAAGTAGTAGATAACAAAAATTAATGACGTAACTGAAAGATAATCGGAAAAATTCTACTTGTATCCCATGCACGACACTTGTACAAGAACTGTTTACAGTGCGGATTCACAACTGTCTCCAAGAGAAAAGGTGAGCGGAAACTGTAGCTTAGAACAAAGCGAGGAGAAGGCACCAAGAATCCCGTATTCTTGCTCTGAATCATAAAAGGAAAAGTCTTTGATGCAGAATGTCTCAAAATGAATATTTTATCTCAAGCAAAATGATGTTTCTAACTAACTGACCAGGAAGGCAAGCTTTAATGAGATTCGTACTGTTTTAAAAACCATATGAAATGAACCAATGAACCAGTTGTATTCATAGAAGGTTGGGGATACCACAGTTAAGTCAATATACGAAAAATCAAATTCATTCAGAAAGGTTATGGTTTTGTTGAATGGATCGCAGACTAGATAGTGACGTCATTCTTATTAGCTGCGGATCCAGTGGTAGTTAACAAAAAAGTCTCCAAAGACTGATAGATGATCTTAACACGTGGATTGTTTAATGCGAAAGGAACATGGTTACAATAAACAACAGCAAAACCAAAACTGATTTACCATAAGGAAGAAAGCAGTTCCTGGATCTGTTACCCAAAGCTGTAGCAAGACCAAGACACCAGATACGTAAGCAAACCTAAATAATGCAAAATGGCTGTCGCGTCTGTACACATACCGAGGAAGCTGCCAGACGCATGACGACTAACCACCACACACAGCGGATAAAGATTCATCCATTTCCTTGGCAGGATTAATACTTCTGGCTGCCAGGGTGACGTTTTTCGGGTAAATGTTCTGTTAGTGAGCAGGGCGGTTGTGCCGCCAATACGGGAGGTATGAAGAGGGGTTAATGGCGGGCATGAATAGTTTTAACCATGGAATGACGTCATTCCTCCGATCAGGATGTAGAGCTTAGGGAGGGGAGTGGTGCTGGTGAGGAAGTGTGTGGTGGCAAGGGAGGAAGGGGAACTGTGGTGGTGAAGGAGGGGGTTGTTGTGGTGAAGGAATGAGTGCGTGGTGGTGGCGAAGGAGGTTTTCCCGGTGTTAACCTGGATGGGTATCAGGAGGGTCAGCGATGGTTGTACAGTGAGTCAATGCTTCAGTGACTGTCAATAATCACTCCTTCTGCCTCAGTGGCTGACGTTTCTTTCTGCCTCAATCACGAGTGGGCAGCTAGCTTTCTGTCCACACGCATAAATTCTCTCCCTGTCATACAGAATGCTTGACATGTAACACACACCATTCGTCTACGAAACATATTTTTCCTATATGAGCACTACCCAATAGCCCTCTCTTTCTCTCTCTGTCTCATCCAGAATCCTCTGTTGTGTGGATAGGTATGCAAAGGCCTGCTAACGACTCATAATTTGTCACTTTGCTTATGATTTGCAACATGATTTGGGTAAGGAGTAGTGGCCAAGTATCTATGAAGGCTGTGATTGACGGAAGAGAGTGAGTTACATGACACCATTAGCTAAGTCCTGCAGTTATCAGGCAGCGGTTCCAGGGCAAATGAACCGGATCAAACAACACTTTTAAAGGGAGAAAATTTTCTAGCGGTGATTAAGAAGAAAGAAAAGAAGAGAAGAGAGGTAATCGAACAGAGAGAACAACACTACTGATGAAACTGGGAACGATTCAAGGCAGATGAACGAACCATGAGAAGAAAGTAGGAAGAAGATTACTTAGGAGACAAAGGAAGGAGGCTGGTCGAATGAATCTTCTAGGAAGCAACGACACCACGTGAACCTTGGGTGAGTAGAATGGATTAGTGAGGAGGAGGTGTGCATTCCAAATAACCTAACGCGTGTGTTTCCACGGGAAGTTGTTCTGAGCTGCTCCATTAAGAAGGCAGAGTAAGGCGTTAGAAAAAAAAGAAAAATAAAGAATCAAAGCTTGTAACAGATCTTATCTAGCTGTGCTTGGAAATTAAATTTCTTGTGACAAACGAATTTAAAGATATTGCGATGATAAAGCCTCAAGACACAGTTAAAAAGGAGCAAGGTGATAGTCTTCATGTTCCTTATTATAATGAATACGATTATTCTTCTCAGCGATAACAGATTCCTATGGAAAGTTACGACACGAGGTCCGGGATGGCTAGATACCCAAGTGGTAGCCTTGAGGAAGGGAAACACTTCATAGGAGTAGGATACATGAAGACTGTAAAGTTTGTCGAACAACCGCTGCAGCGGATGCGACCATATGGGCCGGAGCTGTCAAAGTGAATATTGGTGCCATTTCTGTGGGAAAATAAAATTACACTTGCTGCAAAATGAAAGTAAATTTGGGAAGTGGGTTGTGTTGTGTTACTGCAACTATGACTGCACGAATTAAGCAGGTCCGTGGATGTGAAAAAAAAAGTCCCATATTCGCGCTGCTCAAACTCGCAATATGGTGGAAGTGCAGCATCGGAAACAGGAGGGATGACTTGTTGCAAGAGAGACAACTCATCCACATGCAGAGAATACGTAGGAGAAGAGGACAAGAGGAAACACGAAAATGTTGCTCCAGAACGGAATTCCGATGCTTAGGAAAAAGGTAGATGGTAACTACCTATTTGCCTCGACATGAAAATGTGGATGATGAGCAGAATAAAGGAAATATGACTGAAAATACCGAAGTGAAGAACGCATACAACACATCCTCGTTTTGGGGATCCAGAACTGTGGACAGGAGGGAGGGGGGGAAATAGCCCGCAAATGGGTAGACTTACCCAAAGTATTACATAAAAAGGTATTTAACTGAGTTGAATAAATGGTAATAGGAGTCTGAGAATGAGAAATTATCAGTTTTTTTTAATTACAGCTAACATCCCCAGACCGTAGATATATATGAAAATACATTGTAAAATGACGAGGACATCACAAACCTACAAGAAATGGACACGCAAAATGGCTGTTTAGTCAGTTTACTTAATCATCAATGTTTTTCTTTGACAAGTGAGGAAATAGATAATAATAAAGGTATCCTGACTTACATTAGAGGCTTATAAGTACATCCCCCC
>JAYMFT010273934.1:0-10586 GCA_038088735.1 Panulirus argus
ATATATATATATATATATATATATATGACAGTCTTTTGAAACCAGGTAATTCTGATTGCCAATCCACAACCTGATGACTAAATTCATTCGCACTGGTTACCTTATGCCCCCTCATTTATACCCTCAGCTGCCACATCACCAACTCCTGCATTCAATATACCCTTCACCATTACTTGATCCTGTGCATCAAAATTACTGGCACACTTACTCAGCTCCTTCCAAAACCCTCACCTTTCTTCCTTACTCTTGTTGTGCTGAGTGTATACACACTGACAGTCACCCACTACTCAAAATCCACTCTCTGTTTCACTCACATCACTCTAGGGTTCACTTCTTTACACTACTTCAGACATTCCTACAACTCCTCCTTCAGCAGGAGTGCATCCTTTCTTTGCTCTCACCCTCACACTGACTCCAGATTTTACTGATAAGACATTGCTAAACCATTCATACCCCTTCCCCTTAAGCTCATTTTTCACTCAGAACCAAAATATTCAGCTTTTCTCTCCCAATACATGCTACAGAGGTCCCTTGCTTACCATGTTTTTGCCAACCACAGTTCTGAGTATATACTCTTAGACTAATGTATACTATCTGCATCGGGTTTTGAGTATCTACAGTTTTCTGTGGCACCATCAAAATTTTATCAGTGCGTTGAACAAGTGTGAATTGGTCATTGGCTGCATGTGGTCCAACCTAGCAGACCACCATTTTTAGAGAGAGGCAGGTGGAGTTTCATAACCAGGCTGTGTTAGGGGGGCGTGCCTTGTGATAGCCTTTTGTGTGCCATAGCCAGTTTGATGCTTTGTGGGAACATGGAGGCACAGCTTCTTTGGTGACATACTGCCATCATACTATTATCTTACAGTTGTATAACATTTTTTTTGTAATTTGAGAACATAGGAATGCTGTTTTTAAGTATATCTGCTTATTTTTAACCCAGAAGGTTTCATTATTGGACTTGAGGTATATATCTCAAGGGTAACTGCCCTTATCCTCCATTTTCTATAGGCCTTGTACCTTGCCAACCACAGGTTCTTCATGGGTCATAACTCCAGCGGTTGGCAAGGGACCTCTCTCTGCTTTCTTATCTTGGTTATGTCTATTCATATTCAGACTTCCCATCCAGAGCCTTTGAAGTAGGTGACTCCTTCAAGGATATTAACTCTCTCCCTTGCCTTTACAAACTAGATTGTACAATTGTGTCTGTTCTAGCCTGAAATCCCTCTGTTAAATGCATATTGTCTCTGTGTGGAGCTCAATGCACAAAAGGAGTCAAATTTAGTGAACGTTGCAGCAGTGAAGGCTCTACTAAAAGTTAAAGTGAACTTTCGTTGTAATTGCTGTGAGAAGTACACTTTCCTTTTGAGTAACTCAGTGTTGTGCAAAGCAATCCATGGATGGGACATATACCACTACATTTTTTTTTCTCTCTCTCCCATTGGAGGCTTCAGCCACAGCAAAAGTCCAAATCAAGGTTGGCCCTTAATTGAAAAATACAGAGGATTATGAAAGGAAAAAAGAAGAGACAAGGGAAAGTCTTTTAGAATTTTGGAGGAAGTGAAAAACTTTTGTGTTTTAAAATGTGCCTAGTCATAGTTAATGGGAAAGACAGTAGAAGGTACAGAGCTCCAAAGCTTCAAGATGTAGGGAAAGAAACAGTTATCAAAACGATCCACCCATGAGGTGACCTATGGCCTCACAATAATCATGTGATGCAGCAACTTGCCAAGTATTATGTGGTCTTACTAGTGGTGGGGGCACACAGGTAGCCAGCTCTCAGGAGCAAAAACCAAAGTAATACCTATAGAAGAGGGAAAATGAACCAAAATTGCAGCATAGGGCATGAGGGTCAAGTTCTGAAGTTAGCCTGGGAGAGTTTGTAAGTCAGACAGCTTTCAACTTAACTCTGTCAAGTAAGGATGCAGAACTAGAACCACCCCAGATGTGAGAGCAGTACTCCATACAAGGATGAATCAGTCCTTTGTATAAACAGAGCAACTGTTCAGAAGAAAAGAAATTTCGACATCTAAACACTACTTCTAGTTTCTCAGAGGCAGACTTAGCTATTTCTGTGATGTGAGGTTTCAAAGTAGATGTTACAGTAATAACAAGTATGTTCATTGAGTCAAGAGGTGGAATTACAGAACTGTCAAAGGAGAGACGAGAGTTGTGAGGAGTTTTCGTTAGAGATGGGTAGAAACTGGGTCTTGGAGGCATTGAACTTAACTTGATTTCATCTTCCCCACTGAGATATTCTGTCCAAGTCTGTGTTGAGATGAAATGCAGATTGAGTGAGAGGAGAAGGAGCAGAATTGAAGGATGTGGATGAGTGCAATGTTGAGTTGTCAGTGTGTGAGTGCATTTAGGTATTTGTGGAATAGAGGAAATCACTGATAAAAAGGAGAAAAAGTATAGGGGACAGGACAGAACCTTGAGAGACACCACTGTTGATGGAAAAATGGGGTTAAGCTGATCCATTAACAACTACAGAGATAGATCAGTTGGAGAGGAAGCTAGGTATGAAGGAGCAAATTGAGGGAGGGAAGCCAAAAAAGGGGAGCTTAGAGGCAAGACCCTGATGCCACACCCTGTCAGAGGCTCAGGATATGTCATGGGCAACTATACAAGAATCCCCAAAATCTTTCAGGGATGATGACCAGATATTAGTAAGATAGGAAAGAATATCACCAGTGGATCTCACCTTATGGAAGCCTTTACTAGTGATCTCAGAAAGAATACTCTGGGATTCAAGTTGTCAAAGGATATGGGAGTTGAGGAGGGATTCAAAGACTGGAAATGGTAGATGTCAAAACAGTAGGATGTTAGAGGGGTCAGAACAGTCACATTTCTTTGGGATGGGATGTATCAATACATGCTTCCAAGAATAAGGAAAAGTTCTTGTTTTTATACAGAAACAGAACAGATGAGCAAGCACAGGTGCAAGTTCATAGACACACTCAGTATATGGTGGTGGATGCCATCAGGACCACAAGTCTTGCTTGTGTCCAGAGAGAAGCACTTTTTGGACTGTCCAAAAAGAGATTACAAGGAGCTGCATAGGGTTAGTAAGAGGAGCATTATGGGGTGAAGTAATGTTAAAGTCATCCAGGGTGGAGTTAGAGGAGAAATGGCAACCAAAGAGAGTTGCTTTGTCTGCTGGATGGATTGCAGTAGTACCAACATAATGAAAAAGTGAAGGAAAGGTAGAGAGATGGAATTTGTAAAGACATGCCCTTAGTTAAAGACCAGAAAGACCTGTCAGTGGATGACAAGGAGAGGTTATCACAATTTTCTTTAATAAAGGAATGCTTTGCCTTATGGATAACATACTTGCAGTGATTATGTGCAATAATAAATGCTTAAAGGGAGTCAGAGGAATGAGGGTTTTTCCAAGCCTGATATGCCTGATCCCAAGCCTGAATGGCCTCAGAATAGGAAAAGTTGAACCATGGATTGGCAGAAGTCATCCTGGAGTAAGAAGGGATAAATGCTTCTGTTTTTGCAAGAATAACCTCTGCTATGCATTTAGCAGAGACAGAAGCTTCAGCACATAAGAAACAGTAATTTACCCAAGGAAAGTCAGAGAATTTTTGTAAGTTGTTCCAGCCAGCTTTGTTGAGGTGACAGTATTTATGCTTAGTAGGGGCTGCTGAAAGGGGAGGTGCTACTAGAATAGATACATGTATAAGAATGTTACCTGATGAACCAACTGGGGGTGAGATTGTGTATTTATAGTGGGATGGATTAGAGGTGAAAAACAGATCCAGAATATTAGGAGAGTGGTAACAGCAGTCACTAATATGGGTAGGGTGGGAGATGATTTGCTCAAAATCATTGAGAATGGAGAAAATGAGGACTTCATCCCTTTCACAATCCATATGGGAGGAATTCAACCATTCCCTACGGTGATCATTGAAATCCTCAAAGAAGAGGATCTCAGCTTGCAGGTGAGAGGATGCCACAGTCTCCTGGCAAGAGTTTAGATGGTCGAAGAAAGATATAGAATTTGTAGAATTAAGAGAGCAGTAAATAAAACAGGAAAAGTGTGGGAGTTGGGAGATAGACCTTAAGCCACATTACAGTAAAGTTTAGGGACTCAAGGTCCTTGAGGCATACAACAGGTGTGTTAATGTTGGAATAGGCACATCCACCTTTAAACCAGAATCATCATCAAACAACTGTGTCTCTGAGAGTAGTAAGTTATTAGGAGAGGTACTAGAAAGATCATGTTCAGCAGATCATGTTCAACAGAAGAGAGGTTACCAGAGAGAATACAAATGTTGATATAGTAAATAAGAAATGCAGAAGGTCTAACAGAGAGAGAAAGGTCAAGGGAGGAACCGGTGCTATTATTGCCTGAGCCCTCCCCCTTATTGGCAGTTGAGTCAGGTGGAAGCCAGGAGATTCTTAGCACCCCATGATGCTTGGGACTAGGAGCCATAGATTTAATGTACTCTTACAAATATCAAGGTTCATGAAAACAATTTCTGTTATGTTTTTGTTGTTAAATCAGAATATAATGTTAAAAACGTAGACTTTCTGTTTTGGTAGTTTTTATTTGCTTTTTTTTTCATGTTCACAGTTTCCCATGATAGCAAGGTAATGAAATGAACAGACAAAGAAAAGCTACATTCACTTCGATCCATTCTCTGATTGTCTGGTGTAATGCGCTGAAACTAAAGCCTCCTATCCAAAACCAGGCCCCATAGACCTTAACATGGTTTCCTCCGGCTGCTTTACATACCCTGGTTCAGTCCATTGACAGTGTGTCACCCACATTTTACCACATTGCTCTAATTTACTTTATCCTTTGCACGCCTTTCATCCTCCTACATGTTCAGGCCTTTAGCACCTAGAATCTTTTCTCCATCTTTCCATCTTCAATTTGGTATTAACTTTCTTGTCCCCTCCACTTCTGATACATATGTCCTCTTTGAGAACTTGTCCTCACTAATTCTCAACCTATGTCTAGACCATTTCAGTACACCTTCTTCAGCTCTCTTAACTACACTTTTCCTGTTATCATACCTCTCTCTCTTACCCTTGTATTGCTTATTCAGTCAAACCACCTCACAACATATTGTCCTCAGATATTTCATTTTCAACATATCCATTCTCCTCCACGCATCCTTAGGTATAGCCCATACCTTATATACATACAAAGTAGTTGGATTACCTCTAGATATACCCACTTAGGCCCTCCAATATAACGACCTCTCTTTCCACACATTCTTCTTTGCTCCCAGAACTTTTGCCCCATTACCAACCCTATGACTCGCTTCTGCTTCCATGTTTCCATTCTTGTTCTGATTTTTTATTGTAGAGACTTGAGAACTGTGTTTATCTTAAAGTTGCATACTTCACCCCCTCCTTCAAATTTAGGCCCTAAACAATCAAAGCATTTATTCCTCTATTCTTCCACCTTCCCTTTGGTTTCCCCTTTTCCTTGTTCCCTCCATTTCTGACATGTATACCTTCTGCATCCTCTCCATTCATCTTCTCCTTATGTCCATACCATTTCAGCACACCCTTTTTAACCTTCTCATACATAGTCCTCTTATCCTATCAGTTCTTATTCAATCAGCCTTCCTTACACGACTTATTTTCCTTAAACATTACATTTCCAACACATCCACCCTTGTCTCTACATTTCTATTAAATGTTTCACATCCGTATAACACTGATGAAACCACTGTACAACTAAATATATGCATGTTTGCATCTCTCTTTCCACACATTCCTCAGTGTGCATAGGACCTTTACCCCCTCACCATCTCTGAGGCTCACTTCAGCTCTGATGGGTCCATTTACTGCCATATCCACTTGTAGATATCTAAAACACTACTGTGTTGAAGTTTTCTCCACTTGGACTCATACCCCAAATAACATGTCTTTTATCACTGCTAAACCTAATAACCTTGCTCTCTTTAGTTATGAGGTACTATATTTTTGGTAAAGCTATGCACAAATTTGTATAGGTACCTATATTTTTCTACTTCATTTACAAGTATTTTGAAACATCTAAAATATTTTACCTGAAATCTTAGTACTGAATAGCATGTAAGGTCATCATCCACAAAATTGAATAGGTTCTTTTTCTCATTTTATGCTCTCTATGTAATTAGGTGTTTATGTAATTTCATATACAGAGATAGTTTTACTTGACAGATGGCAGAACACAGGCATGTGGGAGGAATTGAGCCATATAAAGGTAGCCATGACAGAGCCTCGAAATGGTGAAGAGTTTGAGGAAACCATGGCTCTCTTTTATGACACAATAAAAAGTACAAGGTGAGTTATTACATGAATATTTTCTTGAAGGTACTTTGTTATTTTAAAATCAAAGTTAATGCAAGAAATATGATAAGTACTGGACATTTAGGATGCAATACATTAGGATATGCATATAAATGGTTTGAGTACCCCAAAGAACCCCCATGTCTTATAAGAATTATTCTTGGAGATTAACGGGAAATTAGGTATATTAGATGATCATTTACTATTTCAACAAGATTGGTGATAATGAATTGAATATTTGAGATTCCTAAGACATGTAGGAAGATAGAGAAGTTTGAAAAACTGAAAGTGAATTGCATAAAGCAAGATGCTTGTGTAGCCTGATGTCCTGCCACGATAAGTCAAGTACATGGCCTCAAGATAATGTTTTATCTATCTTTATCTCTGATGCCTGTTCTCTTCTGGAACTCCCACAAGGGAGTGGCCATGGCAATAGAGTCTCCATAACTGTTGAACTCCAGAATAATGAACTCATTGAATTGAAAAAATTAAAGCAATGATGATATTCAATGGTTG
The DNA here is from genome assembly GCA_038088735.1 of Panulirus argus. Classification (NCBI taxonomy): domain Eukaryota; kingdom Metazoa; phylum Arthropoda; class Malacostraca; order Decapoda; family Palinuridae; genus Panulirus; species Panulirus argus. The sequence goes on from JAYMFT010273934.1 coordinate 6,817, forward strand.
TCAAGTTGCACTCCTCTAACCTAGGTAGCTATCTTTCCTTTCCACAAACATACAATCTCTCCTTGTCATACATAACTCTTGATAACTCTTGACAACACTTAACTCACACAGCTGACACACTCAGCAGTTTTGATGCAAAAGACTGGGTATTAGTGATGGGGATTTAAATGCAAAGATGTTTAATGTGACAATTGAGGATACAGGTAGGGGTGCATGGGGTATTCATTGTTTTAAATAGAATTAATGAACTGCTTGTGGAGTTATGTGCTGAAAAAGGACTGTTGATTTGGAAAACCTGGTTTAAAAAGAAGGACATGCTTAAGTATATGTTTGTGCCACAGTCTTATCTGTAGCCCATCCCTCACATCCAAATAATGATTTTAGAACTACTATACCTTCAGACATACCCATTTTTGCCCTACCAGATAGTAATCTCTCCTTTCACACATTCCTCAGTGCCCACAGAACCTTTACTTCCTCACCCACCCGATGACTCACTTCCCCTTCCATGGTTCCATTCACTGACATGTCCATTCTAGGGTATCTAAAACACTTCACTTCCTCCAATTTTTTTTTGTTGAAACTCACACCCCAACTGACCTGCCCCTCAACTCTGCTAAACCTAATAACCTTGTATTTATTTTCATTTTTCTCAGCTTCATCCTTTCACACACTTTCTCTATCACCAACTTTTGCAGTTTCATGCTCAAGTCTGATACCAGAGCTGTATCATCAGCAAAAAACAACTGATTAATCCCCAGGCCCTCGCATTCCCTACAGACTGCATGCTCGCCCCTCTCTCCAAGACTCTTGTGTTTCCTCACCTTACCTCCCCAACCATAAACAAGTTAAACAACCATGGTGACATCACACACCCCTGTGGCAGACCAACCTTCACTTAACTTGAAACCATTTTAGTTTCTAAAAAAGGAAACAGAAGAAGGAGCTAAACAGGTGGTGCTCATCCTCCTCAGAGGCTGAGATTGGGGTGCTTGAATATGTGTTGGTGTAACCAAGATGAGAAGAGAGGAGAGATAGGTAGTATGTTTGAGGAAAGAAACCCGGATGTTTTGGCGCTGAATGAAATTAAGCTCAATGGTAAAGGTGAAGAATGGTTTGGAAACGTTGTGAGAGTAAATTCACGGGATGGTGAGAAGACAAGATCTAAGGAAGGAGTAGCATTACTCTTGAAACTGAAGTTGAAGTGTGTGATAGAGTGTAAGGGAGTACATTCTAGATTGCTGTGGGTAGAACTACAAGTGGATGGCAAGAGATGGGTGAAGAAAGATCATGACAGGCAAGTGTTTTGGAAGCAATTGAATGAGTATATCAGCAGTTTTGGTGCCTAAGACCAGGTATTAGTGATGGGTGATTTAAATGTGAAGGTAAGTAATATGGCAGTTAAGGGTATAATTGATGCGCTTGGGGTATTCAGTGTTATGAGTGAAAATGGTGAAGCGCTTGTGGAGTTGTGTGCTGAATAAAGACTGGTGATTGGGAATACCTTCTTTAAAAAGAGATAAGTACCCAAGTATATGTATATGAGTAAGATAAATGGTCTGTTGGCATTGTTAGATTACGTATTGATTGATAGGCAGGTAAAAAGAAACTCTTGGATGTAAATGTGCTGAGAGGGATGCCTAGTGGGATGTCTGATCACTATCTTGCAGAGGCAAGGGTTAAGATTTGTAGAGATTTACAAAAAACAGGAGACAGTTTAGGGGAGAAGAGAGTGGTGAGAGTAAGTGAGCTTGGAAAGGAGACTTGGGTAAAGAATAACAGGAGAGATTGAGTGTAGAATGGCAAAAGGTGAGAGCAAATGAAGTGAGGCAAGTGGATGAGAAATGGGAGGTATTTAGGGAAGCAGTGATGTGCGAGATGCATATGTCATGCAAAAGGTGGAAGATGGGCAAATTAGAAAGTATAGTGAGTGTTGGGATGAAAAAGTTAAGTTGCTACTGAAAGAGAAAAGAGAGGCATTTGGATGGTACTTATGAAGAAGGAGTGCAGATGATTAGGAGATATATAAGAGAAAGTGGCTGGAGTGCAATAGGAAGGTATATGGAGATGGAGTGAGTATTTTGAAGGATTATTAAATGTGTTTGATGATTGAGTGGCAGATGTAGGATGTTTTAGTTGGAGTGGTATGTGAAGTGAAAGAGTCATGGAGAGTGGTTTGGTGAAGAGAGAAGAGGTGGTGAAAGCCCTTGTGGAAAATTAAATGTGACCAGGCATCAGGAGTTGATGGTATTGCACTTAAATTTCTTAAAAAAGAAGTGACTGTGTTGCTGATTGGTTGGGAAGGATATTCACTGTATGTATGGATCATGGTGAAGTGCTTGAGGATTGGTGGAATGCATGTATAGTGCCACTGTATAAAGGTAAAGGGGATAAAGGAAAATGTTCAAACTACATAGTTATAAGCTTGTTGAGTATACTTGAAAAATTATATGGGAGGGTATTGATTGAGAGGATGAAGGCATTGACAGAGTATCAGATTAGGAAGGAGCAGTATGATTTCAGAAGTGGTAGAGGATTTGTGGATCGGGTGATTGCTTTGAAGAATATTTATTATATTATTGTATTTGATCGCTGTTTCCTGTGTCAGCGAGGTAGCGTGAGGAAATAGACGAAGAAAGACACATCCACTCATATACACACATATATACATACATGCACATATATGCACAATACATGCATATACAAACCAATATATACATATATACATACATATACTACCTCGCTAATGCGGGAAAAGGCGAATATGTATGAAAAAAAGCATACACATACATATACATATACCCACGTGCATATTCATACTTGCTCGCCTCCATCCATTCCTAAGGCTGCCCTACCCCACAGGAAACAGTACCGCCACCCCCTGCATCTGCGAGGTAGCACCAGGAAACAGAAAAAAGGCCACATTTGCTCACACTCAGTCTCTAGCTGTCATGTGTAATGCACTGAAACCATAGCCCACTGCACTGAAACCACATCTCCCTATCCACATCCTGGCCACACAGACCTTTCCTTGGTTTACCATAGACATTTCACATGCCCTGTTTCAGTCCATTGCCAACATGTCAACCCCAAAATACCACATCGTTCCATTTCACTCTATTCCGTGCAAGCCTTTCACCCTCCTGCATGTTCAGGCCTCGACTGCTCCAAAATCCCTTTCACTCCATCCTTCCACCTCCAATTTGGTCTCAGCTTCTCCTTGTTCCCTCCATGTCTGAGACTTATATCCTCTTTGTCAACCTTTCCTTACTCATTTATTCCATATCTCCAAACCATTGCAACACCCATTTCTGCCATCTCAACCACACTCTTCTTATTACCACACATCTATCGTATCCTTACATTACTTACTCAATCAAGCTATCTCGCACCACATATTGTCCTTAAACATTTCATTTCCAACACATCCACCATCCTCCATACAACTCTATCTATAGCCCATGCCTCACAACCATATAATAATGTTGGAACTACTATTCCTTCAGACATACCCATTTTTGCTCTCCAGGTAACGGTCTCTCTTTCCACACATTCTTCATCCCTCCCAGAACCTTTGCCCCCTCCCCCTCCCTGTGACTCACTTCCACTTCCATGGTTCCATTTGCTGCCAAGTCCAATCCCAGATATCTAAAACACTTCACTTTCTCCAATTTTTCCCCATTCATACTCACTCCTCAACTAACTTGTCCCTCAACCCTGCTGAACCTAATAACCTTGCTCTTATTCACATTTACTCTCAACTTTCTCCT